>WEKX01012057.1:0-27692 GCA_013390025.1 Pitta sordida
GGATGGGGAGTTAGGTTGAAAAAAAAATTTAAAACAATAAGATGACCCCAAGATTAGCTCAGATACATAAAGCATGTTGTTCATAACACCAAGGTTATGGGTTCAATCCCTGTACGGGCATTCACTGAAGTGTTGGACTCGATGATCCTTGTGGGTCCCTTGAACGCAGAATATTCTGTGATTCTGTGATCCTCTATTTCTCTTGTCAGGAGCAGAATATTATGGGACAATTATGTCAGTAAGCATATAAAATTTAGTTTTAGAGTAGCAAGCTGCAACAATAAAAAGGACAGCACATTTGATTGGATAAAGAAGCTTATTTATGAGTTTATACCTAAAGCTAACAGTTCTGTCATGAGAATCTTACATCGCATTATTGTATATTGCAGTAAGCATGATATTATATGTATATGACCAAGAAGAGTGCTGGCACAGATAAGCATATTGCTGTGCCTGGAAATCAGATTCCTGTATGAATGAAAGATTTGGGTTTGGTTTTAAAATGTTTCTTTTCTTATGAATCTTGATTCTCACACCATTTTAATTACAGGTGAAGTAAAATAATCTCATGGTGTTCATACATTATTAAATATCAGTCTTCAGGTTTATTATAAAATTATAGCCCAGGGAAGCTCCCCTCACATCCAGTGGGGCTTCCTGCAGCCCATCAGAAAAAAGAATCCAATGTCAATCTGCTTTCAACACCTCTTTCTCTTCATCCAGTTCAGCAGCTACCAAGGAATAGGGTTTAATTCTAATAAATTGATTTGCCTCAGTCATGTCGTGAGGGAAGGATCAGAACAAAAATCTGTGATGAGGAGCAGGCTGCAGTTGTAACATGAACAGTTCATGGAGCCAGACATCTTTCCCCATTCCATTCACCTTCAAGGAAAGAGGCTCCATAGCAGGCAGTTTGCCAACTTGTTTCGGTGCCAGCAGCCCACTCCTGGATGTTTTTCTTTGGGTGCATCTGGGGACACCAAACTTGCGAATAATGTGGCTAAAGAGGACAGATTAAGTCCAGTTCTCCTGGGAAGTGTTAAATGCCCATGGCTTCCACCTGCCCCAAAAGGGTAAATATTTTATGTGATGCCTTCTCATTTTTCTAACCTTTTCTACTTCATGTTCTCAAGCTTTTCTGCCCAACCACCACGAGATTAGAATTACATTCCTATGTTTTAAATTAAAACTGATGTACTTGCATCAGTCTAGAATTTCAAGTCTAAATTATGAGGTGTTGCAGTAGAAATTCCAGCCATTGGCAATGTTATATTTCATTGATGGATTTGGGGATTTTTGTACATCTTCTAGCCCCGTTCAGCCATGATTTTTAGCAGAAATTAGAATTTTATTGTAATAAAAATTATTGGTTTTTTTATGATTATTCTTGGACAGTTATCTGTCCTGCATCACAAATGCCACTTGAAAGATAAACCATCCTACTATTGAAATGCAAAATGATTTATTGAGACACACGACTGTAAATTCTCTCTTGTTGTCATCTGCTTTTTTCATTATCAAGTGAGTACAATATCAAATTAGTTTAACTTATTGTCTTGAAAGGGAATGCAAATTGCTCACAAATTAAGTTTTACCCATAAGAATGTTTTAACATCAGGATTAAATAAAATCAACCACTTGATTGATAAGCTGAGTTAGCACATGCAGTTAAAGTCATTGGGGACCAAACCTTCTCAGTGCCCAAGAACATGTCACTTAGTATGACTCCATTTATTTCAATAACATGACAAGCCTGGGACTCAAAATTTCAGTCTGGTGATATACAAGGGGTTGCACTCAGCTCTAGGTCTTTAATGATCCCTGCCCTGAATGGAAAGACAGCTGTATTTGTCATATACCTATTATAGTGAGAAAAGTTCCTTCTCATCTCCCCAGTAAGGGAAGAGATCCCTCACTGAAACACCTAACTGAACTTCCCCTTTCTGTTACTTGTCATTACTGTTGAGTTGTACACCCTTCATGATGACAGGGTCTCACTCTTTTGTTCAAGACCTTGTCCCTAAATCTGTGATCTGAAGAAAAAAATCAAGTTTCACTTAAGTATAACAAGATTACATGGGACTACTACAATAGCTTTGTAGATTTTAAAGGCAGAAAGAAAATAATTGACCTGCATGAAACAAATGACTGCCAACCCCCCGAAAAAAGAAACAAGCATACAAGCTAAACCACAAAAGAACAGCAAGTATTAAATGACTTGTAATTTAAATAATCTATCTCTATTCAGAAAGACCCTCTCTCAATTGTTATTGAAAGCTATGTCCAATATGTTAATTGATTCTCACTGATGAAAACTCGCTACTTGCTAATTTTGGATTCAAATTTTGGATTAAAATCCATTTTCAGTTCTGCTGGCCTCGAGGAGGGTTATTTCCTCCTAATACTTAGTGTTGAATGCTTATCAGCTGGTCATTTTTTAAACAAAAGAAGAATGGCTGGACTTTAATATTGCCTGTATTTTCACACCTTTTTTTGACATGTTTTCATGCATGGTGCATTATACAATACATAGAATCTTCACCTTCTAGGGAATGATATCCCTGAGAGAAACTGAGATTTTTATGGTTGATTAATCACTGTATAGAAGTTCTAAACTGTTTACTTTTTTTCCCTTTAAATTCTTCCTTCAATTTTAAGAGAGTCACAGAATCCATTAGGTTGGAAAAGACCTCCAAGATCATTGAGTTCTATCTTTGACCAATCACCACTTTGTCGACTAGACCACAGAACCAGGTGCCACGTTCTGTCATTTCTTGAACACCTTTAGGGATGGTGACTCTGCCATCACCCTGGATAGCCCATTTCAGCGCTTAACAACTGTTTCCACAGAGACATTCTTCCTGACGTGCATACTAAAACTCCCCTGGTGCATCTCAAGGCCATTTCCTCTGGGAGAAGAGGATAACCTCCACCTTGCTACAACCACCCTTCAGGTAGTTGTAGAAACCAACAGGTGGGACAAGTCACAAAATATCTATTTTTTTCAGGTTACATTGTCAGAGTTTCCTAAATTTTCATTTGCTAATTTTACTGCAGCTCATAACTTACCTTTTCCCAAAGGTCTTTGTTGCCATATTTCTTGTACCTGGACTCCACAACCTTTTGCCTGCTATACTATCCTCATCATTTTGTTTTGTTTAAACAATGATCTGTTAAAGTTCTTCACTAGAAAATATACCTCCAGTAAATGATAGCTAAGATGTTGCTGTTCTAGATTGAATAGGAATACTGCAGCCATTGTTATCAAGGTTCTCAAGTGTGATTCATACCATATAAGAGTTTATGCAACTCAATCAAATCCCTGTAAAAAATGATGTGATACTCATTCCCCATCTGGGATTAGCCATCAAAATGAAATACAGTTTTAAAAAAGGAAAATAAGAGCTACATGGAATAACTTCTCTTTTTCTTTCAAATTATCTGTAGGTTCATCATTGAATAATCTATTATAATTCAGGAAAATAAAGAAAATTAACAGAATAGGGCTTTAAAAATCAAAAAAATGTCAGTTAAAACATATTGGGGTTTTTTCCATAAATGCAGTACTGCAATTCTTCACAAAATAGCTCATGGCCCCAGTGGCAAGGTAATGAAAATAAAAGAAAACCTTGAAAACAAAGTACTTCTACATGTGAAAAAATATATGCTAGATTCTTGGGGGTTGTTTTGTGCCATGTCAGAAGAGCAAGAGACTCATAAACACTGAGGTTATAGCCAGAATGTGTCACTGGTGTTGGGTACAGAGAACCAGGACACATCAGTGAAACTGGCAGGTCACATTATCTCTTATTATTTTTTCCATTAATTTCCATTTTTTCCACCAAAGCAAAAACCTGTGTGCAGCTTGACAGATCAAATCACTGCAGAGAGAATAGTGATAGCTCTACAGCTCCTGTTCTGCCCTATTTGAAATCCATCCCACTGCAAGTCAACCAGAAAAGAACATTTAATTAGGTTATGTAGCCCAAACATAAGCTTTCTTTTGTTGGTAGTTCTCTTATTAGTCTCTGAACAGCTGCTAAGGAGAAGAAACTCTCCAAACTAAAGAATTCTCAATAGAAAAGAATGTTCCACGTCTCATCATGAATAACATTCAGGTCACCCTATGCATTAAGTTTAGCAGGTCCAATGATGTACAGAGATCCTGAGAAGGGGACAGGTTTAGCTGCCCGAAAATTTAACTAAGAGATTTTGTAAGTTTGTCTTGAGGATCTGGTCACAGACTTTAATTTGTTTATTTAGAATCATATAGCTGAGTCCCTTAGTGAGCTTAGTAGTCTTAATATTCAGAATAACAGAGCTGTACAGGGTTATATCTGTCATAAATAAAAGAACAACTGTTACATTCATCTGACTAGATTGAACCTTCTTGTGCAACTCAATCACACATCTCTGTTTCTGATGCCACTGTCTTCTGCAACAGTTTTTACAAACTGAAATTCTTACACTCTCACTGCAAATATCTTCATATAGCCATGAACTTACCCATTATCAATCTCCTTCACAGCTTGCAAGTGTCATCGAATGTTTAATTTCTCTTTCTTCCCTTTATACTATAGTATTTATATTATATTGTCGAATCTTGCTTTGGTATCTGAGTCAACACCTTTTGATATTACTATGGCTTGTGGTCTCACATGGTCATCTCCAGTTACAGCAGCATGCCTCCTTCAGTTTCTCACCAGTCTCTTTCTTCTTGTCACTCTATCCTGCCACTTAGATCTTTTGATTCTCCAAAGTTTCAGCCCTGATTTCCCCACTCACCATCCATACTCTGATCCCTTTGAAGTTGCCACCAACAATTATTTCAATTAATCAAAAGTAGACTTCATAAAATAGTGTTCTAAGAAACACAGAGATGTCTCTGGTCTCAGGATCTGGAAAGAAGTGTATGTCATCCAGCCCAAGAGCCCATGTGTTTGTCCTTAATGCTCTTGAGTCTTCGTATCCAGCTGTATTCTCTTTCTCTGTTGCCTCATCTACACATGTGTCTGGGTACCCATCTCAGCCTCAATGGACATCCCCTTCACTACAAACTCCTTCCCCTCTACCTTGTGCTCTCCACTATACTTTTAAAACTATTCTCAGCCTTACTCTTGTCTGTTTTCACAGCCAGGCCAGTATCCCCCTGATCAGATGCTCTTTGAAATTGTCACCCCCTCTATCAGCTGCCTCCCAGCACATCCATGGTCACTGTTCATGTCTCCTCCCTGGGCTCCCTGCAGTCTCAGCCTTTCCACAGCCCTCTAGCCTCATCTGCTCTGCAACAGCATCAGCCAGCTGTCTCTTTCTATCCTGCCTGAGTCCCACAGTGAAGCAGGAGGAAGTAAAGAGATGCTCTTCACTACAGAATCTAGTTAGGAGGAGAATAGGCACTACCTCTGGCATCCCAGGGGACTGATCTCACGAAAAGGGCAAGTTGCTGTTGGCTAGAGCTTGACCTGTGTGTATGTGTGTACAGAACTGTTAGAGACTTTTACCTCTAAGAAATCTCTTCTCATGTGCAAACTGCAGTTTACCAACTTGACCTAATTTAGACAGATTTTAAAAAGGACAGCAGCAGAAAACTTTCTTCTGCAGATCCCCTTTCCTGTGTCTCTCCTTTCAATCTATCATGAATTCAGATCATTTAAAGAACTGCTATCAAAGGTATTGGGAGAAGCAGTTTTAATATGATGCTGTAAAACTGTTCCATGACAAGGCTCCCTGTATTACCGGATAGCACCATCATTTGAACTCTGATCCAACACTTGCCAAGACACAAATCAAAGTTACCAAGTTAAATCAAAGTTACCAAAATTAGTGTTATCAAGTCTTAAATCAAAGTTACTATATGGCAAGGTTACCCAGTCTCCAGGGAATGTGTGGCTGGTATAATTCCCAATATCATTCCTGAAAGGGAAAACACTATAAGCTGCAGCCGTGTTCTTCTGGATGTGTTACCCCTTAGAGGCTCAACTTGTTTCACTGCTCGGACTAAAGATAAAATTTCCTTTTGCCACTCAGCATATCTCTGTTCTGTCTCTTTAACATCAAAGTACAAGACTATCTGAAAGAATAAAGACAAAAATAAGCAATCTGCCAATCCTGAAATGCCTATGGAGCATCTTTAATTATAGCCTGAGGCCTCAGGAGGAGACTTGGGAGCACAGTTACTGCAAAGTCATTGGCCCATGGCATTTTCAATTAAAGCCTGTCAGGCCCAACAAGATGTGCTCAGATGGAAGCAGAATTACTAGTTATGTTCTTTGGAATGAGATAGTCATACATTTTGGCATGGGATGGACATGAGGCCTGATTAGAACCCATCAGAATGTACCATGCAGAGCTCTGAAACTGATGGAAATTATGTTTCTGAATCTTTGCTACTATGGGGTAAGGATAAGGTTCTAAGAAGAGAAATCATGGTTAATTAAATGAGTTATAATACAGGTGATTTGATGTCCTCGTTTCAACTGGGATAAAGTTAATTTTCTTCTTAGTAGTGTGTAAAGTGCTCTGTTTGGGATTTAATATGAGAATAAGGCCAATAACACACTGATGTTTTGGTTGTTGATAGCAGTACTTACTCTAAACCAAGGCCTTTTCCTTGTCTCATGCTCTGTTAGTGAGAAGGTGCACAAGAAATTGGGAGGGATCATAGACAGGGAAACTGACCTGAGCTGCCCAAAGGAATATTCCATACCCAAAGATATCATGCTTAGCATATAAACTGGGGGAAGTTGGCTGGGGGTTACTGATTACTGCTGAACATGTGGTTATTGTATTGTGCATCTCTTGTTTCTCTCGTACTCACTCACTCACTGCCTTCTTTACACAGGTTCACAGGTTATTTTGAGGTTATTTTGAGTTGGAAGGGACCCACAGGATCATCTAGTCCAACTCCCAAGTGAACGCCCACTCAGGGATCAGGACCACAAGCATGGAACCACGGGCACCATGCTCCATCTGTCCAAGCCTCCCACCATCCAGACCATGTCACTGAGCTCCTCATCGAGTCTTCTCTTAAACACCTCCAGGGATGGCGACTCCACCACCTCCCTGGACAGACCATTCCAATGAGAGATCACTCTCTCTGTGAAAAAGCTCTTCCTAACATTCAGTCTAAACCTCCCCTGGCGTACCTTAAGGCCATGTCCTCTTGTTCTGGTGTCGTCAGCCCGAGAGAAGAGATTCACACCCACCTGACTGCAACTTCCCCTCAGGTAGTTGTAGACAGCAATCAGGTCACCTCTGAGTCACCTCTTTTATTTTTTTTTTCATTACAATTAGTAGTTGTAGTTGTAGTAGTAGTACTACTAGTAGTACTAGTAGTAGCAATAGATATTTGTTTCATATGTCTACTTTCAAAATTTACCTTTGCTTACCCATTCTCCTCCCAGTTGGGCTAGGAAAGGCTGGGAACAGTGAGCAAGCAACTACATGGTGCTTAGTTGCCATTTGCTGCTAAATCATAACACTTGATGATGCAGAAGACAGGGAAGTCTGCAAGAGAAATTCTCTGATTTGCACTGGGACACTTTATGCAGTCATGACAGGATGGGACACAGACTTACTTCATATGAGTAAGCCTGAAAAGGATAAGATACATAGAAATTTAGCTGCCTTTCTAAAAGGAGAGCTGTGCATGTAAAACATGATTGTGTTTAAAGGGAACACAAAATCAGGTTTAGGACCTCATGACAATGTGAAACAGGTTTGCATGCCATGCTCAAAGAAAATAAGACACATCCAAGAAAACCTGGAAGCCCACTGAGCAGGCATAAATCCCAAACAGACTGCAGCAGCAGGGGGTATGCATCAAGATAAGGAAAAGGTCTCATGAGAGCCCAATCTGTTCCTGAAAGTTCACAATATAACCTTTAACAGCAAACGCTTCCATGGGTGTTTACTTACATGACCTGGGGATCTATCCAAAAGCAAGGAAGAAAATCAGGAGGTTTAAACCTGTAAAGTGATATATAAGTTGCAGAGGAGTTCAAGTACACGTGCCAGTTAATTATAACTGATTTTCCCCCTAAATTACCCCCAAATTACTGGAAAGACAATCAATGGAGGATGTTGATAAAAAAAACATCATGAACAGGAAAGGGCAAAAATCCGTAAATGCTGGGTTCAGTTGCCAACAATACAAAGTCTCATAAGCTGCTGAACCAAACATTCCATTTTCATTAGGACAAGTTTGCTTGCTGAAAAAGCTTATTAGAAGAGCAGACCATGTAACCTCGATTATTTACTTACTAATAGGTCACTAAGTCTTGATACTATCACACACACATTTCATATGACTACTCGTGCTTGGACACTTCAGTTACAACCTCTTCTAGTAAATTAACCAGTGATAAGGCATCAGCACTGAACTTAAATACCTAGTACTTTCATTTGTTTGGACTGACCTCGGCAAAGTTTAGGTGCAGGTCATCTCACACACTCCTAAGCAACTGATCTGAAGTTAGAGTGGGCAAGTACTGTCTCCAGAGGGCAGTTCAGGTGACATTACACTTTCTGGTGGGTACTACAAGAGGTTAACATGAGGCTGTTGGTCTAGGGAATAGATAAGTAAGCCTTGTGCTTATTTATTGAGAAAGATTCTGCCATTAAAGCAGGATTAAAAGCCAGTAGACGGAATGATGGAAGAAGACAGATCATACCAAGAAACCACAAAGCCTAGAGAGTAACTGAGCTGAACAGAAAGGCAACTGGAACTAGTCAGGGACAAATAGAAGATTAAACCAGACAGTCTCCAGCCCAGGAGCAGGAGGATTCAGAGCTTTTGCCAGTCACTGAGTTGCCTTAGGCAGAAGAAGTTGGATTTATGAGAACCACAGAACGGTACTTCTCCAGCCACAGGGTGTGCTTGGCCAGCGCAACAGAGAAACTGCACAAGGCACATCTTACAGGCTTAGCAAAAGAATACTAATAGAACATGAAAGGCTCATGGCATCTACTGGTTGAGACGTTGCCACAGAGAGGCGCTGAGAGGAGCAAAGGATGAAACAAGTCTCACGCTAATAGCAACACTACAGCAAATAACAAACTGAGATAAAGAGTTACATATTTAAATTAATAGAAAGCCCAACACAATGTCTTGGTAAAGGCCAAATGATGATAGACAACTATGAGTTGGGACCAAGTAACTGGTGAAAGTCAGCAAATACTTGCACAGACATTTCAAAATAATGTGGATATCACAGAGAAGGTAGAAAATTACAAGTTTAGTAGAGGAAGCCAGTCTGTAAAAATATAGCAAAATATTCAGCTATTATGAAGCATCTCTATAAACAGATTTTTGGACTAAAGAGCTAAATTAGACAAATATGGTGCAGAATTCATCACACTTGACTTCAAATATCAGCTATACATATGTCTCCCATCCAACCAGGTTATACTTAACTCCCTTTACAGTTGCTAGAAAGAATATACATGATTCATCTCACTTTTTTGAGACACCTGCTTTAGAAAGACATGACTTGTGCCCTACTGGTACTTGTTTCTCACCATTTCTAAGAAGGGAGTTTCAGTGATTAGCTCAGATGGAGATGTCCGCATGTGGCCTCCTAACTCCCAGCCAGGGAGTCGCCTTGTGTTTTATCTCCCATTAAGCACCATGCAGGGGGTTGATTGCCGTTTTCATATGTGGAAAGCATTTTTTTTCCCAGACAGCTAAAGTGGCACACAACTATATGGGATTCTTTTTCACATACTATTTTGCAATCAGGAGAGCTGTCTTTAGTTTGATTTACAATTGTTGGATTGGCTTTTAGTGTATGTCTTCATTCAAAATGGTCCAGTGGAGGTCACTAATTCAGCAGACTAAAATTTTGATCATCATTTGTACCATGATTTAAAATGGTAAAGAGCTGCACCAGCTCTATCAGAAGCTGTAGCTCTTTCCATCTGCCTCTCTTCTACATGCTGTGTGCACCATCATTGTATGGATAATGGCTTCCCACAGAGGCCCTCATCAGAGTGGAGGGCAAATTCACTGCTGGGATTCGTTGGTGCCAGGTGATATCTGCATGGGACAACCTTGCTGGATAGTTTAGGATATCACGGAAAAGGCTTTAGTGGCAGTTATTAACCATATCACTTCTAACTGCAGTAGGGTGTCCAAGTCTTTTTCCTAACAGATTGTCTGGCATAGAATATTAAGGTAACAGAGGAGCAACAGTTACAGAAAATGAAGTTACATTAACCTAAAAACCCAGACAAGTTTATTACAAGTTAACAGTCCTTTACTGCACCCACATGAAGATCAAATGTTCACAAACAAAATGATGTGAAGTCAAGTGTGCTATTTATAAAATATAACACACTGATAAACCTTGAGTTAATACCCAAGGACAAAGCTGGTACTGAGTTAGTTCACATTCCAATGAGGAATTAAATATTAATATAGAAGGCTGGTGCTAGTTTCTTACAGGTCTTGACATCACTGAATCTTCCAGTGGCAGCACTAAGAGCTTTTTGCCCACAGACCTAATGTTAATTTCAAATGGAATCATCTCTCTGTAATGGATGAATAAAAATTGTAGTACTGGAAACAGTGTTTTGGAAACCTGTAGAAGCTGCTAAGTCTGAGAGGTTTGTATTTAGAGCTTGAACTCAAATCTTCCTTCATAAATATAGTCAATACACTGGGCTTTTCATATCCTAAGGAGAAATTTGATGCAACATGGGTCTTGCAATATATTACAAGGGATGCTTAACCTCTTAATGTATGTCATGCAAAGATTAAGAGGCAGTGTTATTGCCTGCAAAATCACCTGCTATTTCCGGGAAACAGTAATTTGCTGGACCTGTCCTTGTCACTGGCATAAGTATAATGCTTTTAATAATCTCCCATTGCCTAAGTGATGTGGTTGCATCAAAATGATGGATATGTTATAGCTGGCAGAATTTTTTAAGAGCTGCTCATTTCTATCTTGTTCTTCTGGTGCCATCTAGAGGTTTTATTCTTAGGTTTACAAAATAGAAAATAAAATGCTTTATTATATATCAAAGTTTCTTTTTAAAAACTGACTGTGTTAACATCACTAAGGGTGCTATTATCACTGAACCTTTGTCTCCATGCAAGAGCAGACTAATGAAATGTATATAAGTTTTTGAGCTGTGAGATGCAAGTGAGCCTTAAGGGATGGAGAAAGATATATCCTAGTGGCAAATATTGTCATTTAAAAAAAAAAAAATCTTCTCCTCATAAAAAGCATCTGTAAATTTGCCTTAGGAGTAATTTTCATAGTTTTCCAGAAAAAGAACAGCAGCATATCAAAGCAGCTTCAAAGGAAGCAGGTGTTTGGAAGCAAGACAGCCTTGCCATCCTTGTAGCAGAATGCCAACATGACAGGCACAGCCACAACTTTGGCCCAGCAGCACAACTGGCTGACATCTTATCTGCTTCCCATGACAAGTCGGCGATGCTCCATTTCACTCTAGCATTGCCTAGAAAAGCACAACATGAAACTCAGACAGAAAATCATTCTAGTAGAAACGTTTCTTTTTAAAGGTAACATAAACAGCTAATTCACTGTAATGGGCTCCTGGTTTTGCAGAAATAATAAACTAGATTCATATACAGTATAAATGGGTCATTTCCCTTGACCTTAATGTGAATAGGCTGATTTGACATCAGACTTCCTCGAGCAAATCTTACCTTATTGTCTTCCCCCTTCAAAAATATTTATTAATTAAACTAATGCTAGCAACAGGTCTGTAGAGGGGATGTGCAAATGATAATATGCCTCACCATGTATTCCACCTGAATTGATTACCAGAGCATCATGTTTCTCTCTCTAATATCCATCCAATTTGGTTGACCCTAAGGGCAACTAGATGCACATTCACTCTGAAAAGATAGTCTCTTTTAAATGGAGTTGACCCAATTCATTTCCTAGCACTGATAACAAGATTTTGAAGTGTGTACAAAGAATCCAAAGGTACACTGAACACTTCAAAATGTGAAAGAGTTTCTAGGAAGTCCTTAGCCTTTTGAATACAGTGTTCCTGTGAATGATAATTTCTGTACTTTAAGAGAGGATTACCTGTCATAATAAATTATTTCTGTTTGCCTGGAAGGAAATAAGTGAAGCTTGCTTAACTAAGAGGGCCAGCTAAAGGTACAGTACAGATGAGACTAACCTTGTCTTCTGTGCCCAAGGATACTTCTGAAAAGCTGCCATAACATGCAATAATTTGATAGTGTCAGCTAAAATTAACCTGTGTTCTGTAGAAGGAGGTAAGAATAATATTAAATTCCTGCTGATACTCACTTTGTATTCTACTGGCTCTCATGTTTTGTGAGCCTGCCATAGCAAGGTTTTGAAAACCTTTAAGCTCTTTAGTAAGAAATTAGAATAAAAAAGAAGAAAATTTGGTTTATTTTGTTCAGATATTTGCTGACATTCTTGTGATGGCAGATTCATAAAAAATTATATTTTCTTATTTTGATAGATAATTGGAGGATAAATCCTTGCATTTCTTTGTGTCCTAAAATCTCCTTACTAAATTACTTCATGGCAATATCATTTTCTTCAGTCTTTAACCCTCTTTCATTCAATGACCAGATGCAAAATTTGATCCACAACCATAAGTTTTTGTCCAAAGGAGCACTTTTCATCGCCATTCAATATACTTCCTGGCTGTTAATACTGTACTTAAACATAAACTCACTGTTCATTTGCTCTAAATATGCAAATCTTTCAAAAAGTGTTTATTTTAAATCAAAGCATCTTTTAATAAAATGTGATTAAAGACTGTTGCCTTTCCAGAGCCAGCCTGTTGTTTTTTATCATGACTACTCACAGATATCAATGAGTTGCAAAGGAGGCTTGCAGTCATGCTTACTTCAGGAATTTGAAACTACGGAGAATCCATCCTCATCATTACCTGTTCAAACCATCACGTTTCTAAATAGTTTACACTACCATGCCCTCAATCCTTTCTTCACTACTGAAAATTAAGATTAAATGCAGGAAAGGGAGAAAACCTCTCAAATCTATCATTTAACAAGCTCACATGAGAGGTAGTATGCCAAAGGTATCCTGGCCTATCTCAAGAAGAGTGTGGTCAGGAAGACCAGGGAAGTTATTCTTCCCCTGTACTCAGCGCTGGTTAGGCCACACTCTGAGTCCTGGGTCCAGTTCTGGGCCCCTCAGCTTAGGAAGGATGGAGTGAGTCCAAAGAAGGATGGTGAAGGGACTGGAGTACAAGTCCTCTGAAGAGCAGTTGAGGGAGCTGGGGCTTTTTAGCCTGGAGAAGAGAAGGAGAGATGGTATCACTCCCTACAACTACCTGAAAGGAGGTAGTAGTCAGGTGGGAGTCAGTCTCTTCTACCAGGCAACCAGAAGCAGGACAAGAGGGCACAGTTTTAAGCTGCACCAGGGAAGGCTGAGGTCAGACATTAGGAAGAAATTTCTTTACAGAGAGAGTGATCGACCATTGGAATGGGCTGCCCAGGGAGCTGGCGGGGTCACCATCCCTGGAGGTATTTAAGAAGAGCCATGGTCTAGTTGACAAGGTGGTATCGGGTCAAAGGTTGGACTCAATGAGCTCAGAGGTCTTTTCCAACCTAACTGATTCTATGATTCTGTAGATCTAGTCTCTTCTTCAGTCCGTTTACCCAGTCAAGTAAAGTTAAGATAGATAGATAGATAGGTAGATAGATAGATAGATAGATAGACAGACAGATAACACTTCCAAATACAGAGCAAACCAGCATTAGTGTACTACCCTTGATGGTCAGAGATACAGATTTAAATNTCTGAGTCCTGGGTCCAGTTCTGGGCCCCTCAGCTTAGGAAGGATGGAGTGAGTCCAAAGAAGGATGGTGAAGGGACTGGAGTACAAGTCCTCTGAAGAGCAGTTGAGGGAGCTGGGGCTTTTTAGCCTGGAGAAGAGAAGGAGAGATGGTATCACTCCCTACAACTACCTGAAAGGAGGTAGTAGTCAGGTGGGAGTCAGTCTCTTCTACCAGGCAACCAGAAGCAGGACAAGAGGGCACAGTTTTAAGCTGCACCAGGGAAGGCTGAGGTCAGACATTAGGAAGAAATTTCTTTACAGAGAGAGTGATCGACCATTGGAATGGGCTGCCCAGGGAGCTGGCGGGGTCACCATCCCTGGAGGTATTTAAGAAGAGCCATGGTCTAGTTGACAAGGTGGTATCGGGTCAAAGGTTGGACTCAATGAGCTCAGAGGTCTTTTCCAACCTAACTGATTCTATGATTCTGTAGATCTAGTCTCTTCTTCAGTCCGTTTACCCAGTCAAGTAAAGTTAAGATAGATAGATAGATAGGTAGATAGATAGATAGATAGATAGACAGACAGATAACACTTCCAAATACAGAGCAAACCAGCATTAGTGTACTACCCTTGATGGTCAGAGATACAGATTTAAATCTCCATGGATGAGGAGGAGGAGTAAAGGGATTACTGCCCTCTTTTCTCTCAGATGACTGCTCCAATCTACTGTATCTGACAGCTAGTAAATTGCTTTCTCATTTAGTCTGCTTCTCATCTTTCTCCAAAACAAACAACAAAAAAACCCCCAAAACATATTGAATCAAGTAACTTGTTTGCCAGATGAAACAATGAAAAGTCTACGTCACTTAGAAGATAGTAAACAAAGAACAAAAACACGCCAAGAAGCTCTGAAATTCCATTTGTTCTGAAACTGTCCATTTTCCTGGGGTTTTATCAGTTCCTCTGCAGTGGGGAGAGGAGGGGGGAAAGTCAGAATAAATATTTCTGTGTTTCCCACAACTAAGCTAAGAAACTGAGATTCAGAGTCAGAGACTCAGCACCAGTTTTCAGTCATGACCCCAAGCACAAACTGTAGTCCCAACACTTGTGCCCAACATTTTCATCTGCTCTCACCAGTGAAGATTTTGCAGAGCACCATTTCTCCATGTCACCCCTCATCCCAGATCCCTTGTCTCCCACAATGCTCCATTTTCCTCTCTTTATGCTAGAGTCTGAGAGAAGTCACAAGAGAGGAGGTCTGCATTCAATGTATTTGTATCACCAGTGTTACTATTAGAACACTTAGCTGGAAGCTGCTTAGAAAATAGGAACGGTTCTTCTAGGTAGATAAGTGGACTTTTATTGAACAAGGAATCTGATCTACAAAAGCCGTCACTGCAAACACTCAACTGTTGTATGACAGATATGTAAGCAATCTCACTGAAGTCCATTCTACTTTAACTTTGCATGATAAGCATATATTGATTTTTTTGCCTAGCAAAACATTACTTCACCAATGGAAGAGTTCTCTTTTTCTTTTTTAGTTATAGGAGAATCAAAGACATAATTATCTGGAGACTGAATAGCATACATATCTTTTGGTACCAGTTTAAGCTTGAGCTGTGTTGTAAAAAGTAAAATTAATGTCACAAGTGTCACCCAGTGACTATGATTAAACATAATTTGCATTCTTTATTGAAAGTCAATAGTCTGCATGCTACCAGCTGTGAAATTGTGCAATAAGCAATAATTAAATAATGAAAAAAAGGTAAACAAAACTAGTTAAGTGTGTTCTGGAGCAGTGAGTAGCAAAGGTGACTTTTAAAGTTTTATTAGCACAAAACAAGAAAAACACAATCATATGACCTATGTTTCAGTGAATAAACAGTGAATATTTGCAAAAGTCTGCTTAAGTCACTCAATTGATAGAGCTGTATCACTATCAAGACTGTTCACTAGACATACTACAGGCCCTGAGGTTTCAAAGCCAAAGGGACCATCTCTGAATATCTATCTATCTAACTGCACTTCACTACCTTTACTGGGACATTTTTTCTCAGGGGACTGCTGAGTTGCTTGAAGCTTTGGGTGTTTTTGCAGGGGGTTGAGAAGTGTGAAAACAGAGGTTTACTGCAGGTTTGTGAAAATTGCCATTGCATTGGAGAACCTCTGGCAAGAATTTGGCTTTTAGCTATTTGCAAGTCCCACCTTATTACACATATTCAAAATGAGATTGTTGCAGATGTGTACAGCACCATAGAATAGTTACTTCCCAAAAGCAAATTCTGAAAAGCTCTGTTTCCCTTTGGACACTACCAATGAATTCTGTGTGGGAATAGATCACCTACAGCTCATGTGTTCTATTTCGCTTGTCAAACATAGTGTCAAGCTTCACTTGTTAGTGGACTTCTTCTGATGGTGGTATTGGCCTGGGTTTAGCAAGTTGGCCAGGCTTAATTTCAGGCATTTTTTCACCATGCCTATATACACTTACAGTGACATCCACTGTTTCCCCACCATACTTGTTCTTGACATGGATACTATATTTGCCTGAATCTTCTGAGGTCACTCCCTTGATTGTTAAACTGGCATATTTCCCTTGTTCCAGTGAAAATCCATAGTGATCAGTAAGTTCAAAGGCCTTGTCATTCTTGAACCAAATCACTTCAGGGTCAGGATTTCCAAATACAGTGCAGGTCAGATTCAGTGTCTGAGAGAGGAAAACAGAAGTAATGTTGAGATCAGTCAGTCAGATTTTTTTTAATCAGAATATTCTCAGTAGGACTGTCATTGCATTCCCACTTGCAGGACCATCCTGACAATCCATTATTCTAACAGGTTCAGGTAATGATGGTTTTAAAAACATCCTTGAAGTTTCCCTGTGCACAGCAGGGAAGAGAACTGAGCAAATCTTTTCTGACCAAAGCCTCTCAAGGATATTGCTTGAGATTATTAAAAAAAAAAAAAAAACCAAAACACTTAAAAATAGAGTACATAACGTGAATCACTGGAAATCGACTCCAGGCGCTAGTGGCTAGTAAAGTAGAAATATTTCATGAAGAATAAATAATGCGTAAATGTTCTTAAGTACTCTTAGAATCATAGAACTGTTTGGGTTGGAAGGGACATTAAAAAATGTCCCTGCCATGGGAATGGACACCTTCCACTGGCAGACACATCTTCCACTAGACAGGGTTAGCCAAAGTCCTATACAAACTGATCCAACTCCTGATCCAGAGGGAGCTGAGAAAGTGTTCACGTGTGCATGTTTGGAGCAATGTGTGTCTTGATTGATGATGACTGAATAGGTGTGATATAACTCAGAGGAAAAATAAAACAGGAAGAAATTTTAAGTGATCAAAAGCAGCATATGCTCTCAAATAGAAGCAGTCTCACTTACTACATGCCTTCAAAGTAAAAAATAATGTTGAAGAAAGATTTATACACTCTGGGCACAATCTAATGAGAAGCTAAGTCTGCGAGTATCCTTGAAGAAATAATATCATGTAGGAGGTAAAGTTAATTAATAACATATATTAAAATATTTAAAGGAGTAATGATGTAAACACAAAAACAACATTTTGGAAAAATAACTTACTCTCTAATAGTTTGGGTTTAATTATTTCTATCCTTTCTGTAATACAGGCAATATTTAATTACTATTGCTTCAAAAAGTTACCTAAGAGCAATTAATAATTAACTCATAATAATTAATCAAGTCTTAATAAGTTAATATTAAAAACTTAGCAGAGAACACATAAATTCCACAGTCATTTTAGATAATTTTGGTCTGTTCTAATTTATTAGATTATAGATCTGCCCTAAAATTAAGTTATTCTCCTTCTTCTTTCAGCTTTTATAAAATTATTCCCTCCTTTTTTGCCTTCAAAGCAAACCTCTCACCATTCAGCATCACTCATTGACAAAAATTTTTCTTACCTTCCCATCCATTATAGTAACAACATCAGGCAAACCACCAATGACTTTACCACGATCTAGAAGTTAAAGAAAAATATGGGCATTGTGTGAGGTTTAGATCTCAAAATTACACATTTCTTAATGATTTTACAACTTAGTGTGAGTCACAGATCTTTTTGAGTTATCTTTAAAATAATATAATATGTTCAACTTTTATTATATTTTATGATTGGGGGTGTTTAACGTATTTTGTGGTCCTCTCATTTTTTTAGCAGAGTTTGTGCTATAGTACTCTAAACTTATACGCATGACATCCTTGAAGCTACTGCTGGGCTTGATATTTTGTGGTTTGGGCCCAGAGCAAAGCAAGGAGGATGATTTTAGCATCTTGGTGGTATCTAAAATCTAAGGAAAATTTGTTTTCCCACTGTCTCTGTGAATAGAAGCATGCTGCCATTACCAGGGGAATTGATATCATTTCCAGCACTCTTACAGCCCCTATCAGTAACAAGCTTCCCCACTGTCTGGGTCTCAGAAAGCAGTGCACCATAAGTATCTCCAGGCAATTTTTTACTTAATAGATAGATACCAATATTCAGTATCAGCAGCAGCTTTCAGAGTCAATGTCTCCTTGTATGACATGCAATTCACACTTCACCAAACCTCTGCAGACACAAGAAGATACAGCGAAGGCTTGCAAAATATATGAAACTTTCAGTGGGTTTCCATTGGAATTAAAGACAACTAAATTCACAAATTCCTATTATTATTGCAGCATATGCAGAAGATTTCTGCAGCTACAGAACTCGGTAAATTGTGGCAGCATATCATGATGAATGCCTCGAAAAGAACGTTAGGCTACATTGTAAAATGCCTGTGATAAAATGGAAAATAAACTTACTCTTCTCAGCAAATGCAGCAGCCCTAAAGTTGTTGAGGAAGAAAGAGAAAAATATAATGTTCTTAATGACATTAATAAGGATTTTATTTTTTAAGTAAAAATGACTTGTTACAGCATTAAAATGCAAAAGATGTAGCACTTACTTGAGCCGTTGGAACTCTGCATATGCATCATCAAAAGCTGTAACAAAAGAATTGAGAGGATTACTGTCTATGAACACAGCTTGCACTTGGGTCTAGTACAAACATTTAAACACAGATCCACATTACAGCTCTTTTAAAATCCAACAGGCTCACACACCAGTACAATGCGAAAACCAGCCCCCAGACATCCAATGCAACCAGTGTTGAAATCAGATACAAGACTGAAAAGATTGTAACAGTTATAAGACAGAACATACTCTGATCAAAGACTTTCGTTTTCACTGTCATTCCTCAGATTATTTTCAATAAAATCTGCATAGTCTTTGAAAAAACATTATATAAATCTGGTCTTGTAAATATACCTTGCCCAGACAGATCAAGTGTCCTTTTGTAGGATTCCTTGTCACCAAAGATTTCAAAGGTGTAGTTTCCCTTATCCTTTTCTGTGGGTTCACGTATCTGCAGCCAGGCAATATCCTCTCCACCTCCAATCTTCATCTTTTCACCAGAAGAAATCTTAGATTCCCTGGAAAAAAAGATGAATAAAGATGAGTTTGAACATTCTTTTCCTATACATTCTCCACAGGAGATCATCTATAAAAAGTTACAAATGATAACATACTGTTCCTAAACTACATACAGACTGCAACTAATGGAGGAAATTTCCCTCAAGACTCTTTACTTCCTAATGGGGGTATGAAACATTTCAAAACCATTAGCTTGAGTTTTCATTAAGAAGTTTCCTTTATTCACCCTCTTCTCATTCTCCTTCTCTGCACACAAATAGCTGTGCTAACATTTATATGCACATACATGACTTTATGAGAAAGTGTTTAAAATTTCATGCACTTCATGCACAGTAACAGAATATATCAGAATAGTAAACAAGATGCAAATCACTTTCTCTGATGATGGAAAAACATCTTTTGTCTTTCATTAACTTCAAAACTCAATTAAGAAAACAATAAAAGATTTGAGTAGAATTCCTCTTGCATCAAGTTAAAATACACCTTTGTTGTTATAAAAAACAAGACAAGAAAATTTCTTAACTGCAGAGAAGTAATAAAAAGGGCTTTAAAAACCAGTGGCATTATATTGACTTATCAACTCTTCCTAGTTAAGAATAAAAGAAATTCCCTGTGGGTTTGGATCAGGGGGTCTTCTGGTCTACAATGTGTCTCGAAGAGTGAAAATAGAAAAAGCTATTTAATGAGAGTATTCAAATCGGATCACTTCTGAAGGTTCAAAGAGAACTTTCTTCTTTTACTCATTAACTAAAGAAATATTTCTTTTCATTCTTCCTCCCTAAGCATCTTTAGATGGAAATTTTAATAGATGAAGTCAATTTTAGCTTCTCCTTGATTGCACGTTTTATTTGCCCAGACAGAACTGAGTTGGCTTCATAACAAGAGAGAATTACGTTGATGGGAAAAAAGTATTTTTACCATTTCCCGTACTGTAGGACAACTACATTGAGTTCAGCCTATGAAATTAGATTCCTGGATAGAAACTGCTATATATTAGAAAATATTGCATATAATATTATTCATTGTGCCACAAGTGGATGATGCATAATAGCTTTAGAACTTTTATTGTAGTCTCTGCTATGCAAGACAGTGGATAATTCAAAGCTAGGTGGAAACTACAAAAAAAACCCAAAAAAGTCATTATTTGTATTCACAGTATTCACAGTATAGATAAGGTTGGAAAAAACTTTGAAGATCATCTAGTCCAACCTATAATCTAACTAAACTTAACATCTACATCAAGATCATAGCATTGAGCACCTCGTCCAGCCTACCCTTGAACTACTCCAGGGTTGGTGACTCAACCACCTCTGTGGGCAACCTATTCCAAAATTGGAGCACTATTTAAGTGAAAAACCTTTTCCTAATATCATGTCTAAACTTCCCCTGCTGAAGCTTAAGACTATGAACTCTTGTCCTATCACCAGTGGCCAGGGAGAAAAGACCGACCCCTGCCTGACTACAACCTCCTTTTAGATAGTTATAGAAAGTGATAAGGTCAACTCTGAGCCTCCTCTTTTCNCCCTCCACTCTTTATACAAATAGGAGGAGGGAGAAAAAAAGAAAAAAAACTGAAAAAGGTTTATCACAGGCAAAACAAGATAAGCTACAAGTGGGGAATATAAAGGATTTATTTATTTCTAACAAGATCAGAGTTTAATGTGAGAAGCATCATCTTAAAGGCAACCTTCTCCCCCCCTATCCCTCCTTCTTACAACAGGTATTATATTCCCTTTTTTCCTCCAGGAGAGTAGGGGTAGGGGAAAAGCCAGGCAAGTTGGTATTTTCTGACCAGTTTTAGGGTAGGAAACCATCTCTCTGCCTTTTCATAAAGTCCTCTCTCTCTCATGAGAGAAAAAAGTCTATCATGACCTTTCCCAAGTGAATCCAGACCCAGGGGCGACAGCTCTTCCATTCTCTATTGCCCGAGAGTCACAGCACAGGATGCAGTCTTTTAAGCACTGTCTGCACTGCTTCATTTGTGAGACAATCCCAAAGTACATAGATCAGATCCTACCATAGTGCAATTCTGTCACAAAAAATCAGTCCAGCTAGGATCTCTGCCAAGCTCATGCTCCAAGTGTGTGGGCTCGAAGGACATCTGCAGCTTTTCCAGCATGATCCTCCATCGCCAGCATGGCCGCAGGTGGATTCTGCATCTCTCCTCTCTCTATTCCATGGGTTGCAGGCAGACAGTCTGCTTCACCATGGACCATTCCACGAGCAGCAGCAAGATGCCTGGAACCCTTCCCACCCCTCCTCCAGCCGGCCTGGCTGTGGGAGCTTCATGGCTGCTCAACCTCTCGCTGCTCCTCTCCGGCCATCTTCTTTACTCTTTTCTAATTTTGTTTTCTCCTTTCTTAAGTATGTTATCACAGAGGCACCTCTATCTGTTTCTGACCTTGGTAGCGGCGGAGGTCCACGCAGCAGCTAGCTAGTCTTACCTCCACTAGTTAGCCCCCCGCCACTGCCAGGGAAAAAAAACCACTCAAACCAGGACACTGATGATCATTGACACTTCGTGTTCTTGTCTTCATAGAAAGCAAGTATTGCAAATCTAGGATACCACACTGATGAAACAGTCGTCCAACTCAGAGAAGTTCACTATGTGTCATCTTTGTAGGCCATCGAGGAACTTGATATTTCACAGGTTATTCTGAGTTGGAAGGGACCCACAGGATCATCTAGTCCAACTCTCAGCAAATGCTCACCCAGGGATCGAACCCACAAGCATGGAAGCATGGGCACCACTTTGCATCCATCCAAGCCTCCCATCATCTAGGCCATGTCACTGATTTCCTTGTCCAGTCTTTTCTTAAACACCTCCAGGGATGGCAACTCCAGCACCTCCCTGGAGTGGTAGACCATTCCATGGGGGAATCACTCTCTCTGTGAGAAAGATCTTCCTAACATCCAGCCTAAACCTCCCCTGGCACATCTTGAGGCCATATCCTCTTGTTCTGGTGCTGGCAGCCTGCAAGAAGAGAGTTGCACCCACACGACTACAACCTCCCCTCAGGTANCGCCGAGTACAGGGGAAGTATAACTTCCCTAGTCCGACTGACCACACTGCTCCTGATATAGGCCAGGATGCCATTGGTCCTCTTAGCCACCTGGGCACACTGCTGGCTCATATTAAATTTTCTATCAACCGTTACTCCTAAATCCTTCTCCATTTCACCACTCTCCAGCCACTCATCCCCCAGCCGATAGCGATGCATGGGGTTGTTATGTCCAAAGTGAAGGACCCAGCACTTAGACTTGTTAAATCTCATATAATTGGAATCTGCCCATTTCTCTAGTTGAAACCACCTGAAGAGTTTTTAAATCCTTTCAAACATTACCTGCAGTTTCAAACAAGAAAGGACCTGACACAGCAAAGCATTTGGTCATAGATTTAACAGTAAATACAGAGAAGATTAGACTGTCTGCAAAGTCAAATAATAACGTAACATTAGAGTGGAAAACTATTAGGAATTTTTAAAGATAATATTTGGCCATATTCTCAGGTCTGAGTACTACTCTCAAAGTATTGTGGGCCCACTGAATATATTTTCAGAGAGGACTATCAAAATTAAAATATTTTGAGTTACTGAAGACTGTATCAGTTTGAAAAAAAAATTCCTTTCTTAATACAGACTTTGATTGTACTGTGAGAGCAGATCATTGGCATTCACTCAGTACTGTAGGAGAGTTTCATCCCCTTTAATAAAAGAGTAGCCCTAAAAGGGTAACTATGCCCAAATATTTTGCTGTCTTTAAATCAACCAATGGAAGACAAATAATCTCACATTGAATAAAAGAATGCAATAATTAGATTGCTTTTTTCCTGTTACAATCCTCCTGATAGCTGCTGGACAGGTCTGTTAATATTTTTTTTACTCTATATACTACCTATGTTAAAAGAGAATATAATGTGCTGGAAAGAGAAATTCATTAATGTTGTCCAGTTACTAAGTGAATACCACAGAATAATAAATCGTAAATAATAAAGACAACCTTTTTTTTCTCAAATAAAATTGAAAAAATATTCTCATTTACCTGTGACACCAATTGACTTTCATTTCTTCATTGTAGTATTTCAAGAAACATTGGAGTCTTATTCCTTCCTCAGTGCAAAGTATCTTCAGTGGAGAGGCTGACTTACCTACATAAAATGGAATATATGTGCATCAAACAGAAGTGATAGTGGAATGAACAGGAAACAGTCCAATGAACTGTTTGTATTGTCAGCATCCTAGGCCATGATTCTCAAGTACCGCAGACAACTGTCATACCTCTCAAGGGATATCTGCTGATTTATATCAGGTGAAAGTTCAGTATGAATTTATAGTTTTATTGTCATATAAAGACATTATGACTAGCAAGATTCATTGTCAAATGATAATAAGCTAGTCATATAATTGCCATGAAAGAGTAGTGTAATGATTCTAATTGCATAAAAATTTTATACTTGTGCAAACTCTGTTCTTTCAGTGGTATGACTCCCAGCTTCTCACTGGGAACAGGATCAGAGTCTCATTCTCTCTATATCAAGGTTTAC
Organism: Pitta sordida; assembly: GCA_013390025.1. Classification (NCBI taxonomy): domain Eukaryota; kingdom Metazoa; phylum Chordata; class Aves; order Passeriformes; family Pittidae; genus Pitta; species Pitta sordida. The sequence goes on from WEKX01012057.1 coordinate 23,791, forward strand.
TTACCAATGGAAAGTAGGAAGAAAATTATTACTATGATATTTTCACAGTTTCTAAACCAAAAAACCCAGGTGGAATAATACTTTGCTGCCTTTTAATAGTGTCAATTAGCAAGGTCAACTGCCTACTCAGAAACTTAATAACATGTTCATAGCAGCATAATCATCATGACTCTCAGAGATTTACCACTTAAAATAAAAATTTTCTGCTTCAGCTCCAGATGACTTCAACATAAAAAAGCTCCATGAAAACTCAAGACAGCATTTACTTACCACTCACTCCACTCAATGCCAGAATTATATCATCATAAACTGCAGAGGGAAAAAAAGGAAGAAAATATACCATAACGTTCACTTAGAATACAGCTTTGTTATGTTCAATTTAATTAAAGTAATATGGGAAATCTACATATCCTTAAGCAAAAAAAACATTAAAATTGCTACACGTGTACAGAACAAATTGGAAATTGTCTATGTACAGCATATGAATTCTGTGCTGCGTCATTCAGTATTCCTGCCTTTTGTGGAGTCAGCTGTCTGCGCCTTGTCTCTGCATGACTTCGACCAGGAAAAAAAAAAAAAAGTCATTAAAACTGGATAGTTCACATTCAAAGGAGAGTGCAGGGGGGAAAAGAAATTATCACATTCTAGGTGAAAACAGTTTTCACCGGCTCCCTGTATGATGGTATTTGACAAGTGTAAAGTCCTTTAGCAGAGGGTGAAATAAACCAGAGGAAAAATGCCTAGGAGATTATCAATTGATAATACAGCCTTCTGCAGTAAACCACAGCTTAAGAACACAGCCTCATATTCAGCTTTTTCTCTTATTTCAGTCCATAGATGAGGGAAATTATATCTGTCTTTATATCAAAGGACAGGAAGGGGCGAGTTGATTAATGAGAGCATATTGCATATTGTGGGACCTGAGCATGGCAAAAATGGTACAGAATAAGCAATGGAAATTGTATTGGTTTTGGCTGGGATAGAGTTAATTTTCTTCATAGCACCTTGCATGGTGGTGTTTGGATTTGCGCCTAAACCAGTGTTGATAACACAGGGGTATTCTAGCTATTGCTGAGCAGTGCTTGCACAGCATGAAAGCCTTTTATTTCTTCTCCTCAGACAGCCTTACCAGGAAGAGGCTGGAGGTGCATAAGAAGTCAGGAGGGGACGAAGACAGCTGAGCCCAACCAGCTCAAGGGATATTTCATCCCATATGATATCATATTCCATATATAAAGATGGAGGAAGAAGAATGAAGTGAGGAACCTTTGGAGTGGTGCCACTTGTCTTCCCTAGTCACTGTTACTGTGGTGGAGTCTGGCTTTATTTGGGATGACTGGACTGGTCCATGCCCATGGGAAGTGGTCAACGAATTCCTTATTTGGCTTTGTCTGCATACACAGCTTTTGCCTTACCTATTAAATTGTCCTTAGGTCAACGCAGAAGTTCTCTCGTTTTTTCCTTTCCAATTCTTACCCGTCCCACTGAAGGGGAGAAAGCCAGTAGCTGCATGGTGCTGAGCAGCCAGCTGACAGTAGTCCACAAAACAGCTTTATGATTTTAGAATCAAAATCACTCTCAAGTCTCCACTGACAATCCTACACCAACATGTTCAGTACTTTGTTGCTTTAGGTTTTCTTGTAGATAATTAAAGCTTAAAAAATTTTGGAGAGAGTGATGTCATAAAATGGGGCATCTGTGTGATTAGAAACATCATCTCCTGCCTGTTAGAGTGCTAGAGATTAATCATTACAATGACCAGCATCACCCCTCCTAAACTGCTGAACTGCATCTCAGGTCTCTATAAGATAAGAAGAGAAATAAAATGCAAAGAACCCTAAAAATATTTGCCAACTTGACATTTTCAGCTATATATCTTTGACATCTCTTCAGAAGATGTGAAGATCATTATTCCATTATAGTAAATTGAATGTTACCTTTTCCTGATAATTCAAGAGAAGATACATCATGACCTCTATCATCTGATAGCGTCGCCTTATAAACTCCTTCATCTTTGCGAGAGAGCTACAAGGAAAATACAAGCTGTTTACGGATAAACTTGAGAGTAGTACTAAATTTGCTCAACCCCTGCATGATTTTCTAAATAAAAAAAGACACATCGTACTGCCTTCTGGATAAATAGTCTTACCAGAGATAAGATGGAAATTATGAATGGCTTGTTCACGTTTTTTTCATGGACCTGTATTTAGTTCTTTAACCTAAAGCATATTCTGATTTCAGTTCACTTGCCTCAAAATACCATGTTGGGATTCTTTTGTTCCAAAAGGATAAACAGGATTAATCCGATCAGTAGAAATTACAGCCAGTGTAGTAATATGTATCAGACCATAACTTCAACCTACATAAACATCTTTTAATTATGTAAAGCATAATAACAGATCTATATCTCATAACATCAAATGCGACTATGTCCAAATATCAACTCATTCATGCTGCTTTCATTCAAGCAGCAACTCTAGTCAAATTATATCTAAGATGAGTAAATAATTAACTCATTACCCTTGTAGAGTTTCATTCAAAAATCTATCACAGTGATACTACACTAAAGGCAGTAGGAATTTTTGGGTTTGATGGTTTTATTTTAGTTTACTGTAAAACCTGAAGGAAAATATATAAACAGTGATACATAGATTGGAGACTACTTAATTCTTAGATTTACACAAATCCACAAGCAAGTAAACCATAGCACAACTATCATATTGAATCACAAGTAACAAGAGCAATCCAAGACGAAGAGAAACCATCCTCTCAAAAAAAGAATTTACTCAAGAAAAATGAAGCCAATGGAATGTCAATATCCTCTTGCAAGTGAAATGAAGGAAGGAAATTAAACAAAGCCATAAAATAAAGTAGAATAAATAAATCAATTAGATATAATGTACTGAAAGCAGAAAATCTCAATCTGGGGAGGTTTTAACACTTGGCAAAGGCAAGCTAAGATTTCAGACAACTTGGATTATCCTGTTTGCATAAAGACAAATTTTAAGAAGCTATATACTTCAAACTTATACATTTTAGTCCATAAAACTGAAACACCGTCAAAAATGAGATGTTTCAAAAAACTGAAAAATTAAGGAGCAATAAGAANTTAAGAAGCAATAAGAAAGGATGAGACAGAGTTCACCTAAGGACTCTGAAGCAATTTAAGTATGAACTGTCTGAGCCAATGACAAGAATAGATGTGTCTTACAAGCCTTAGATTTCACCAGCTAATTAAAGGGTAGCAAATATGGGGTTTTTTTAAACTGTTCACTGAAATCATGATAGCTGGTTTACTGCTTTGCCTGGCAAATCTATAGTGTTTTAAGCAGGAGGTGTCATTTCTAATCAGTAGGTGATACCATACCTTAGGAATACTGAGATGACATTCTCCCTTCTGCAGATCAGGCACTTCCTCAGCATCAATCCCAGAACCATCTTTATACCACTTGAAATCAGTCTCCTTCTTTGTGTTTGCAACCTGTACAACAGAAAAGGCACATAAGCCTGTCTGTGTCCTGAGGAAGGGTGTTGCATTATAGGTAGTCCCACAGGTACTCCCAATATAAGAAGATTTTTTTGAGAAACCAATTTCAACCAAGTCCTACTAAGCAAATCTTAGTCCTATAGTATTTCTTTGCAGCAGAGTATACAGTTTACAGCTTTAGATCCTTGTAAAAGCTTTAAAGAAAATCCTTTTCCCTTAAATGGTTTTGCACCCTTGCTCTGTGGTTGTAGTTTGTCTAGAGATAGATGTGAGAAGTATCTTTGAAATGAGAGCTCCTGAACTCTCCTTTATAATTTTGTGTTTGTCGTGTGACTCCACAGAGCTGTAACACAGAACTTAGGCCCTATCAAAGACAGTCCTTGACCAATTTGGAGCTTTATCCCAGCTACCAAGC
>WEKX01012058.1:0-26827 GCA_013390025.1 Pitta sordida
CAATCAACTGACCTAGCTCCCTAAATTAGTTTTTAATTACTCTGGAGCGCTTCTTATCAAACTGATCACTGCCAGCTTGGTTGACCAGCAGCAGATAATAATCAGAGGGTTGAATTAGTTCAGGTAACCTCCCAGTGATGTCTTGTACCTAGGCCCTAGGGAGGCAGGAGACTTCCCTGGGTCTAGTCACCATACAGGACCTTCTGTTACTCTCAAAAGGGAGTCACCGACAACAATTACCCTTCTTCTCTTTTCAATACTAGAGGCTCTGATTGGTCTGACAGAAGGAGGGAATCTTAGAGATTCACCACACAAAGTGTTTTGTTCTGTATCATTAATCTGACCCTCAAAATCCAGGACCTAAACCCTATTCTGTAAGGGCAACTGGAAAGGTGGCGTCTGGAAGGGTGGCAGGGGATAGGAGAAAACTCTGTTGCCCCTACAAAAGGAGACCCATTTCCATTTCCCTTCATCAATTTGGTCTCTTCCTTCCTCCTGATGACAGGAAACATCAGTCTCCTTGGCTCCTCAGCATTTGTAAGAGATGAAACAATCAACAGTGACCTTCTGTGTTTCAAAGGCAATTTTCAAAAAAATTGCTACAATTTGGGTGGGAGTGATGTTGGGGTTTTTTTCTGTCACAACTACAGATCAGGAAAGGAAATGCAGGCATACATAAAATAACAGTTGGCAAAAAAACACTCAAAAATCTGCACAGTACTGGCATCTTCCATAAATATGACATTCAATACTTACTGTGCATACATGAGGCCAGTTCTCAAGCTGACAGAGCACTTCTGTGCTAAGGTCCTCCCAGTACATCTCCCGATAGATCTGTAGCATCTTTGATATCCTGATACCACTGCTGTACTTGCTCAGAAGCTCCTTAATGCGACTTTGAAGTTCATTGACATCAACATCAGAGGAGCCAGAGGCAACAGTATGTGTCTCTGCAGTGGTTGTATTCGAGTTACCTGTTAAAAAAGGTACAGCCTTGAAGTAGACATAGCTCTGCCAAAGTCAGATGATTGCCTCTACACTTAAAAATTAAATAGGTGAGCTGCCAGCATAACACTAACTCTAAAATGTGGCTCTCCTGCCCAGGATGGCTGGTTCAGTCACTTTTTTTGGAAAGAGCTATGGAAACTTCAGACATTTAGTAACTGATCTAGAGCTGAATTTTTTAATCACTGCTGTTAATTTCATAAGATGTTGCTGAATTTTACTTCTGGAGGGATTCCGGAAGAGGAGACAGAACCCTCAACCCTACTGTAGCTAAGACGCTGCATTATGGCAGTATCCCAAGAAGGGCACAAGATACCTCCTTTATGAATATAAATACAACAAAGATACAGCAAAACAATCAAGAATGTTCTATATTCAGACAGGTGTACAAATCAGACCAAACATTTGCCTTCCATTCCAAGATATGTCTTGACAAAAAGTTTCCACCCAGCACACTGCCTCTCTCTGCTTCTGCATCCAAGGAGGCCCTCCAATGGAGCAAGGAGAGAGTCAACTGTCCAGCTGCTCTGGACAGTTCTATACATGGTGTGTAGGCATAAGACAATCATTACTCCAGGGGGAGGTTCACATCACTAGCTTGTCTACTCTCTCATCTCTACACTCTTCTCCTCCATTTGGAAGAGTGTGTTTGCTACCACAAATCAGCTTCACAGGTCTCAGAGAAAGCAACTATCATTTTGGCAAGCTCATCAACCGCACAACTCTTCTGAGACAGGCAGGTAGAAGGAATTTTCTGGACAGATACATCAGCATACTGCTTACTCCTGAAAGGCAGGATTTCACTCTTGTACCAGATTCCTAACCTGGCATTAAAAGTTAAGCTTACTCCTCCTGTTTCCAAGCTACTCACATTAGCTTTGTGACTGGCTTTGACACTTACTACCCAGTGGTTTTCCCAGAAGACTGAGAGGCAGACAAGCAAACACGCACATTTCCTCAGCACAATGAAATGAGAGTGAGAAAGTTCACTCAAAGAACTTGTCTTTTCACCCAAACCTATCTCCATTCAAAACAAATACCAAGATGGATTTTTCTTAAGATGATATTGTAATGTGAGTAGTCAACAAAAATTTCCCTAATGTGCATACCACTGGATTCTGTGGAAGAGCTTCTGGACAGATGAACTTGCAACTCCTTTTGAAACCGTGGTGGGACAGTCAGTCTCTTCTCAGACCTAAAATTGCAAAGAAAATGGCTTAAAATCATTCTCCTGTCTCTAAATAGCATTCCATTTGCTTATAAGACCTATACATAAAACAAAATGTATTCCGCATACGTTTAGCAGGCCTCCTGCACAAGATCAGTACTCACGATGTCCTCGCTTGGAAGATAACCTGATCAGCAGAATCATGGCAGATCAACGAGTGATTTCTAGTTTGTTATTTTTTTTCTCAGCATTGTGAGAAACAAAATACATAGTAAAGAGAGATTAGCAAAAGAAAAGCATTCATACCCAACTACAGTTCATGGTCTTACACTTGATACATTCAGTCTCACTATTTAATCACTTATCAGCCTTGTTATTGAACATGATTATGCTCATCTTCTTGGTAGCCAAATCAACGTCCTGAGAGTATCTGGCTTCACAAGTCAGGGAAACATACAGGCACTCCGGGTCTTTTTGTGGATGCTGTTGCTACCTTGTTTAACACATTCCTCTCTGAAGATCTGTCCCACTGAAAACGTGTTCTTCTGTGGTCCTTCAGTGAGCAGAAGCTTTTACTGGGATCATAGATGCCAAAATGAGCTCCTGACACTGAAGAGGTCACAACTGTGTGCAGCTCACTAAGACCTGGAAACAATCATCTGCGGAATAATTACATGCACTGCAAGTAAAAGGGAACAGAAGTTGGAGAACAGTTCAAAGACTAGGACCAAGAACCTCCCGAAGTTACATACCCAAGGAAAAACAGCAGTGGAAAGTTAGGGTGGCAGCAAAACAGCTCTTCACCAAAGCATAGCAGGTTGCTGTGAACCAGGCATTTCCATACCAGAGCAAACCCTGCACATGCACACGGGGCAGGCTTCAGCCCAGGGGCCAATAAGGAGACTAGTGAACTCTGGAGTTCAGGGACAAGAATGAAGCAAAACAAAAACCTCACCAGCCAGAGAAACACCAGCTTCATCCAGATTCTCAGAAGGTAGGACAGCAGTTCAAGTAGGATGCTGAGACTAGCAGTAATGGGAAGTCAAAACCAAGGAGCAAGATGTGCCATCATACTGATTTTAAATAGGAGCATCCACAAATCAGGAGGCCTCCCACATGACATATCTTCTAAACAACCTCTTGAAACATTTAACATGATTTTGTCTCCCTTGCTATTTTCGCTGTGCCCATGAGATGAAACCACTGCTCCTCCATGAACTATGGGGTGTCACTTTTACCAAAAATAATAATTCTACTCCGAGTCATTTCCCATAGCATTATCAGTGAGGACAGTACGTTTTTTGCCTGGCACAGCAATCTGTAAAACAGGAGTCATGCCCAGAAATGCTGGGCAAATGCAAACACATCTGTGAAACTCAAAAAGTTCAAAGGCAAAGCCATGCACACAAAATCAAAACACACATTCACACCTGAAAAGATTCTTCCAGTACTCCATCTGCATCACAGGAAAACCCTCTACTTTCTGGGCACAGCTCAGATGCTTACATCTTCTTAGAAGTTGTACTGTGACTGGCCACTGAGACCCCAAAAGAAATCCAGGATCCCACTTCTCTGTATGTAGAGTTACCAGTATGACGGCTCCAAGCCAGACAAACACCCAAGTGAAAAAACTCCTCTTCATGGAAGGAGACTCAAAAGAGACTACTGCCATTGCTAGTCAGAAAGCAAAACAATCCCATAAACTAGCTACATGGAGGTAATGGAGACTGTCCTGCTACCCCAGCCTCCAAAAAGGAATTCATAGCTGTGTTCTAGTCCCCAATGCCATATAACACTTGTATCACCTTAAGCCATACATCAGGTGACACGAATGACATGAGTGCAGGGTAGGCCAGAAGGAAATGCAGCAAGGTTTCAGTGAGGAAGAGGGCAGATGTTCCCCTCTGAAGTCATGCCATCTAGAACAACTTGAAAAGGAACCTGTAACAAAGGACTGATTGTCCTTGTTACACATTTGTAACATGTCCTTTATTTACATGATACCTTATCTATTATGTAAAATATGATTTGATTTGGTATCCTCTCACCATGTGGTGTTTTCTTGTGCTTTCTGCTGTGGTTCAACAACTTCCCACGGAATGAAGTGGTGCTAACCTCATCTTTGAGTCCAGTCATGATCAGTTTTGAGCCCTGCAATCAGGCATGGATCCTGTGATGCACTGCTTGTTCACAGAGATCACGATGGTCTTATCTCTCCAGCAATGAGATAGAACACAGCCAGACAGTGGCAGTTCTCTCCAGCACTCAGGTGTGGATGACTCAGTTGTTTGCAAGGCCTCATGCTCCTAAGGTACTAGAAACCCGCTCCCAGCAAGAGATCCCCTAGCCACATCAGCAGCCTGGTCTTTCACAAATACCTGACCATCCATGAAGCCCTGCCAAGTCTCCTTGTGTAGCTGTAGCTGAGCAGCCAGTTACAGTCGGGTCTCCTATACCACGTTACCACAGGTCTTGTTCATCTCCCGCAAAGCCCTCTGTCGGCGTAGAATGGCAGCTCATTAATATGCAAATTTGCCCCGCACCCTCACATGGCCCCCTGGCGCTCCGGTGCTGTTTCGGCAGTGCCCTGCTGTGTGTCGGTGTTTGTGTCCGAGCCTCCTGGTGCCTGTGGCCACCCCAGACCGAGAAAAAAAACCTTTTTCGCTCAGCTGGGGACACTGGTGGAGGGAATCACCCGTGCCACTGTCCCGGCGTCTCTCTGGATAGGTAGACCTGGTCTCTCCATACTCGGGGTAGACATGTACCCTGAGAAAGTCTTGGACACCACGTGTAACCTGAGAGTGTGTAAATCTTTCATAACTGCATGAAGCCTCCTTGCTTGGAGCTGAGCTGAGGGAAGCAGGGCAGGTGGTGCTCAAGCCGAGCCACTGCGAGAGTGGCACGTGCCCGACTCGGCTCCACCGCAGCCAGCCCGGGGTGGGCAGCGGGGGGGATTTGCATATTCATATGTGTCAAGTTACGCACGCACAGCCCGGACACATGTCTCCTTAATTGCTGAAAAAATCACACTGCCAAGATACGAAGCTGCTATCTGGGGGGCGCGAAGTGGAAAAGGGCTGACTCTGTATCTCACTCCCACACATCACTGCCTCACAGCAAGGGAGAGTCATGCCGTTCCCTGTCAATGGCTTTACCTTTGTAATACCTGGGCCATCCCAATCTGCTCCTTGGTCCTTGGACAGTAGTGTCTCAGAAGCAGTGCCAAGCAGTGACCAGCAGAGAGTGATTCCTGCTGCTTCAAGCTAGGAGGCCAACAAACTTCTGAACCTGTCCTCATCCATGCTGCTGCATCCCAGCTTCAAGCATCTCTGCAGTGAACCTCACGTGATTTAAGGAAATCAGTCAGGACTCAAGGTAGTTGCTTGCAAGCTACAGAAAAGGTTTATTTTTGGCCCAAGAAACAAGGAAAGAGGAACATTGCCCAGCAGTGTCCCCAGTCCTGTCAGGTGCCAAAAGCCCCTCTCAGATTTTGCTACCTATCTTTATACCAGTGCCTTATACATACCGAAATTACTCCATGAATATATATCCCTTTACCATTACGTCATAAATTTACATCTTGCCATAAGCCCTTTGACCGATCCACTCCGATGTTTCACATTCTTTTCCCCTTGTTTTGACTAAAATCCTCTTCTGTTTACCATTCAGGACTGGGAAACAAGAGTTTTCACCTTTAATATTTGGTCTTAATTTTCAGGCCAATTGAATGATTTTAAAAACTACTAATCCTTCTAAAATTCACTAAAATTTCACTATTTCACTAAAATCGCATAATCTCTAGGCATCTACCTAACTCACTANGCATAATCTCTAGGCATCTACCTAACTCACTAAAATCTGTAATATTTCTGAATCCTCAAATCATACCAGCAAGGTCTCTCTCTGGTTCTGGGGGTTTGCAGCTACAGTCATGACATGGCTTTATCCAAGTGATGGCTGCTATGAAGATAGGCTTTCAGACCCTGTAACAGCATCTGCAAGGCCTGAGGCGGTAGCAGGAAGCAACCTGGCAGAACTGCAGCTACCTTCAGCATCTCCCTGTTGTCATGTGAGTGTGACAGAACTAGGAGAACAAACACTGTGCTCCTCTACAACCCCACACTATGTAGTGGCAAGCCCCAGAAGCTGTAGTAATGAAAATCTCTCAGAAAAATATCACAGATCACTACAGACATGGGACAAATCCTTTGGTAGTCACAAAGAACTGTTATTTGCAGGCTCACTGTGGGGCTTCACTACATGATACTGGGTGAAGAACCAATGCCAGTCATCATCCAGCCAAGACCTGTCAACAGCAGGATATCCTGTCAAGGCAAGTTAACACAAATCTGCCATAGCAGGACCGATGCTCAACAGAAAAGGAGTAAACAAAGACCCTTAACTGCAACCATGAGAGCACTGATATGCTTTGCTATGACCCAGGTAAATGGAGGGGCAGGGTAGGTAACACAAAACAAGAAACCATGTGGACAGTGGCTCACTCCAAAATGGGAAATGCGGCAGACTGTCTTCAGGACTTCCCTTGGTCAACCTGTGGCTGTGAATGCTCAGCCACTCTTACAGGCAAGTGCTGGCACCGCTGCTGGAACAGTGCCGTTGAGTCTATGAAGCTACCTATGAGGCCGTGAGCCCAGGATTTCTGGGAATGCTGCTCACAACTCCACCCATTTGCATACTAATTTGAGGTCAGGACCGCCTGGCACAAAGAAGCTTTCCCTGCTGTGATTCCCAAAGCATAAGGAACTACAGCAGCTCAGGAAGCACAAAATGTCCCCAGCTGCAAGGACACTGGCCATGGATCTTGCCAGTCCTGCCTCAAACTGGCCAAGTTGAAACAAATGCATCCAGTCACATGGCCAGTACACAACCTTGCTCTGCCGCTGCTGGATGTTTCCTGTTGATCTCCTGCTATTTTCCCCGCTGCTGCCATTCCAGGAGCCCCTGCCCACTCGCCATGCACAGATCTACTTTTGAATCCTTTTGTTATCAGTTTTATTTTGTGGTTTTGGTGTGGGCAGCTGATGTGTGAGGGTCCCTGGTGTGTGGCAGTTTAAGGTTGGGGGGGCGTGGCTTTCTTTTGGCAGGGCTACAGGGTGGTTTCTGGGTTTTGCTGGGGTTTTGGTTTATGTCCTGGTTTGTTTTTCTTTTATCCACTGTTGCTGGTATTATGTATACACATTTAACATGCATATCATATGCATACATTTATTTAAATACATTTTTTTACACCATTAGCAACTTCTCTTGTCCATTGTTAATAAGTAACCCCTCCCACTGTCTCAACCCGAGACACTTGCATTCAAAGAGAATATGATCCTCTTCCTCCTAAACTCTGTCTTAACTGTGTCCCCAAACTAACAGGGTAGTATGTGGACCCTTTGCAACAGCACAAGGTATCTTCTCCTCCAAAACTACCTGGACCAAAGCACACTTCACTTGTAGCTTCTCCTCCACAGCTGGGAGGGAACACCAAAACCAAAAGCAGAACACTTACATGCTCCTTTGAGCACAGAGGAGCCTGCCAGAGACCAACAAGATGTAGCACACTTAGCCAGAATAGGGCTAGTATCTACCTAATTTTTATTTCATGTATTACAAATTTTCAAGTACTATGAAGTACCTCCTGGCCTTCCAGTAACTAACTTGTAGAGAACTGAGCTGGTTTTGCTCTACCTGCGACAAAGGACCTCTCCCTTTCAGGGAAGTGCCACTTAAACAAATCTAACTCATATGCACACAAAGGGTTTGTGCACACCTGCTCCCACATTTTTGTCTCACAGGATGGCTTGGCCCTTTGCTCCTCTGCACAACAGACCCCTGACACACAAGGGACTCAGGCAGGTGACTGGGACAGGACTTTCTGTGGGTCTTCCAGAAAGATCAGGCACCATGGCAAGATTAAGCTGTTGTGCTGCTCTATGCCATCTCACAGCTACACTGCCATGGAAGTGGCACAACACTGCCATTTCCGTTCAATGCAAGTCTGACTTCTAACCCAGCTCGGGGACCTGCAGAGGATTACCACCACAATCACAGCTCCAGTGGACTTAGCCCAGCCACAATGAGGGAACAGCAAACACTTTCTCGCCACCATCAGCTGATGGCCTGGAGCAGCCGAAAACAACATAGAAAGAAAAATGATGGGGCAGCAGCTGGCTAAGCCACCTGGATTAGAGAGGCTCAAGCAAGGCTGAAAACCAGCCATGTACTGCTAACCCAGCAAAACTGTAGCTCCAGCTCTCATTTCAGTTCACTCAAACATGGTCAGACAGCTCCTGGCTCTGACTGATGCTGCAATGCACAATCACACAAGAGGTAAACAGCAGCCACCTGCAGACAGCCATCACCCCGAGCACGCACCATCACAAACCTGCTCCTCCTGCTTTCTGTCACACTGGCCACAACACTTCCCTCCTGGGCCTGAGAAACTGTAGCAGGCCCACACCCACCTGCTGTGACATCTCTGGCCAGATTTCTTCCCAGAGAATAGAAACAGGCCAAGAGCACTGGGCAGCATCCAAAAAGGCAAAGGATCATCCATCTCTGTCCTGGGATACTGACCCACATTCAAACTTCACCATGTCCATGGGCAGGAACCTGGACTCTCACTGGATTCCAAAATGCACAGCTGGCACAGCAGCATTCAGGAGTCCACCCCACTCATACATGCACATACTGACCTGTTTACCACAGTGACGTGCCTCTGCATGGGGATTTCTTTAGGTGGTCCACTCCCAGCAGCTGAAGACAAGGCAGACCGGGTGCTTTCCACAACAGGTTTCACAGCTCCACATGGCACTTCTCTGCCTCGAAGCAGGCGAGAAACAGGCCTCTTGCTGCCTTCTTCTGGCACACTCAATGACCGGGGCTGTCGCAAAGTTCCTTTGGGCTTTCCTAAAGGGTTTGCAGATGGAGCCATGAGCAGAACTGTCCTCCACACAGCAAGTCTAATTCCACCTCCCTGGGCACCTCCTGCATTCCAGCCCAAAGTGTTTCTTCTTCCCTACTCTGGTTTGTGGGCACCCAGACTCCCACCACGAAGCACAGATGACCAAGTAACACCCGCAGAGAAATGCACCACACTGGCATTGAGGCCACACTCAGATAAACAAACTTTTGGTCACTTTGCTGTTTATATCCCATGTCAGTTCTTAAGGGTTCAAACATTTCTGAAACGTATTGCTGTACAAGACAGTGAAACAATGTGCCTTTATAATCACTGTTGTTTAACTATGATATGAGTCACCAGTTCAGCTTCTCAACTATAGGCATGGCTGCAGGAGAGCAAGAAGCAGCAAACCGTTAATTACAGAGAACAGGGGAATACAAACAAAGATCCACTGTTGCTCCAAGCTGCCAACTTGAAAGCAGATGGATCTTGCCTGGGCCTGATCCTATGCCCACTCCCACTGACAGTCATACAACAGCACAGCAATGAGGGAAACTTGACCAACAGCCTTTGGGAAAACACTGCTGCAGTAGCTTATTCAAATGTAAGAGGTAAAAAGAGCAGGCAATGGGCATCAGAAATTTTGTGGCACTAGCACCAGTAACAGGAGCTGCTGAAACAGCTACAGATGATGCTGCAGAACCTCCTCACTGTCAGGGCACAGCTCACCCTTGCCACTCCACTATGGGACAAAGCTGGCCTCAAAAAACTAGAAGGTTCATGGTCATGTTTCTTGCTCCCGTCACAACCTCAGTTCTCACAGCAGTGACACGACAGTGAAGCCAAGAGTCCTTCAAGAACTACTTTTTCCCAGGATCATTCATATCTCACAAACGTGTTAGAGAAGGGCTTCCTCTGTGATCATAGCTTGACAAGGGTAAGCACCCTTGTCAACAACACTCCGTCTTCCCAGGAAATCCTCACTGAGACCCCATACCTTGTGGTCATTAGTGATGCACCCTCATGGCATGCAGCAAAAGACCTTTGCTGCAGCAGCTGCACAGTTCTTTCATAAAGGCAGGCCCGTGGCTTACCTGATAAACTGATGGGAGATGTGTTCTTCAGCCTCATCTGACAGTTCACTTGCCGGACCGTTTTCTTCTTGGAACTCCTCTGTCGGGCCACCAGTTGAGCAACGTGTATAGTTTCACTGCAACTCACAGCATGGCAAACAACCTTATTGGAGCAAGAAGGGGATGGGAAAAAGCAGTCAGTGAGGCCTAAGCTTATCCACAGCCCTCAGAATGACTTGCATCTATTTCCAAGCCTGTAACTGCTGGATCATGCAGGCCTGCAGGCAGTTCAGGAAAGGCTACAGCAGCCAATACTGATCTTGAAGACCTCCCTCTCCTTTTGCAGTGAGCTTCAGCTGTCAGCAAAGCAGACAACTAGAGCCTCTCCATCACCTTCCTACATGAGGCTGCGCCTTTCCGAGAAACAGCCTGGTTTCTCACTCCCATCCCATGGGCCCACAATCTCACTCCGCAACACTGGGAAGCCATGGGTTCTCAGCCTGCCTGCACTCCTCCTGCAAGGCTCCCTAGAGGCTCTGGCAACATTCTGACACTGCAGAGCAGGGCTGCCTTTGCCCCACTTACCAAAGAATCTGTATGAGTATCCTGGCTGCACGATCACTTTGTAGGCACTGGGCTAGCCCACAAAAGGCCGGCTTTGGACCAGCCCATGGCTATCTCCCTCCAAACTTCATGGCCTCTTGCCTCAACACCCTTGCCACAGGCCATCTCTTGAATGGATACAAGCACATGGTTTGGCAAGCCTCCAAACCACATGCTTCCCATGCACTTTGCCTCACAAAGAAGATGCAAAGGCAGATGGATGAGAACTCCTCCAGGGCTACACAAAGGCAAACACCACATAAATCTTAGGTTAAAAATGGAAGACTGTGGTCTCAGTGAAGTTCTGTGGTGGTGGTAGAAACTGAAAGATGGCCTCTTACAAGGTCAGCACTGCTACCTGCCTAACCATGGCCTCCAAAAAGCACCAGGGCTGTATTTTAGCATGGGAGCAGGGCAGGAGATAGAGACTTGAAACTCAGAGACTTGGCCAACACCTCTGAAATTCAGCAAATGGCAGCTCCAGAAAGGATCTTTCCACACGAGCAAGGCAGGGCAACAAAAACACACAAACCGAGTCTCAAGACAGATAAAACAAAAACAACAACAACAAAAAAGAAAATAAGAAAGAAATTGGTAAGCAGCAGCAGCTTGTTCAAGGGCTCTCCTCAGTCTCCCAGGGTGACCCAAACAGCCCAAGGAAATATGGGTAAAGGATAACAGCACCAGGAGCCTGGCAACATTCTTGGCCTTCAGCAGAACACTCCAGCTCCTCTTCCTCCTCCCCTGCACACCCAGCATCTGTGCTGGGCTGGCTCAACACAGAAACACTGCAGGGGGAGCCTCTCCTTCTGAGGGGCAGCTCTCCTATCCCAGGAGCTTGTGCTTAGAAATCTGAGTGCGCACCTGCTGTGCAGTCAACACCTATACAAGCAGCATTCCAGCAGCCTCATCTCTGCAGTGATTAAATCCTTATCACTGTCTGTAACTACCTGAAAGGAGGTTGTCACCAGGTGAGGACAGGAAGGCACAGTCTTAAGCTGTGTCAGGAGAGGTTTAGGTTAGACATTAGGAAGAAGTTCTTTATAGAGGGAGTGATTGGGCATTGGAATGGGCTGTCCAATGAGGTGGTGGAGTAACTGTCCCTTGAGATATTAGGAAGAGCCTGGATATTAAGCACTTAGTGCCACGGTCTAGTTGACAAGGGGGTGTTAGGTCAAAGGTTGAACTTGATGATCTCAGATGTCTTTTCCAATCTAGTTAATTCTGTGATTCTGTGAAATGCCAGGAATCACAGAAAAACTGAGGCTGAAAGACATCCCTACAGTCTGTGTCATACAGCATCTCTGCTAAGAGCAGCATCAACTAGACCTAGTTACTCAGTCAGGTGGTGCAGTATCTTCAAGGACAGAGATTCCTAACCACTCTAGACAAATTCTTCTACTATTTAGCAAGTCTCACTATAAAAAAAGTGGGAGTTTAATGTTTAAATGGAATTACTTGTATTTTACTCTGCTTGCCTCTTGTCTGTTCACTGAATACCATTGAGAGTGACATTGAGCCTGGCTCCATCTTATTTTACTCCCTCCAACAGACATTAGTACACACAGGAAAGATTCCCCTGAGCTTTCTCCTCTCCAGCATACATAGCCCAGGCTCACTGAGCCCTCCAAAGATATTCCAGTCCCTTCATAATCTTCACAGCCATTCACTGAACTCCCTTCAATGTGTCCCTGTCTCCCTTTTACTAGAAAGCTTGGAACTGGAATAATCACCTCCACCAGAGTGCTGGCAACAGTCTTTCTAATGAATCCCAGCATGCTGTTGGTCTCCTTTGTTGCAGTGGCACATTTCTTCTCACTGTGAACTTTGTGTCCACCAGAAGTCCCAGGAATTTCTCTGCCAAGCTACTTTTCATCTGGTCAGGTGCAGCACTTGGCATTTCCCAGTACTGAACTTCACAGGGTTCCTCCTGTTCCATTACTCCAGCTTATTGAGATCACCTTGAGCAGCAAGCACACCCATGCTGTATCAGTCTCTCCTGTCATCTACAGACTTGCTGAGAGTGATCTCTGTCCCATAACCCAGGTCACTCATGAATATGTTAGACAGCAGTTTCCAAGTATAGACTGCCAGGGCACATCACTGATACTGGTCTCCCAATGGTATTTGTGCCACTGTTATGGGAGACACTATTAAAAGCCTTACTAAAATTCAGATAACATCCAGTGCTCTCCTCTGATTCATTCAACCAGTAATCTCATTTTTAACGATATTAATTTGGTCACATATGACTTTCACAAATCCATACTGACTTGCCTTCTTGTCTTTCAAATGCCTGGAACAGCTTTCCAGGATTAGGTGCTCAATAACTTTCCCAGAGTTCAAGGTCAGGCTGATCAGCCCGTGGTTCTTCCTTCTCACCCTTCCTGGTAGAGGGTGGTGCTTTCCTTCAGTCTTCAGGAACCTCCCACAAACTACCTTTCAAAGACAACTGACACCCCTGGGTGCATTACAACAAACCCGTGAACTTGTGCAAGTTCAGTTTGTTCAAATGCTCCCCAGCCTATATTTCCTCCAACTAGGGTAAGATGTCTTTGCCCTGCGCTTTCCTGCTGTTGGCAGCACATCCCTCCACATTTCCAGTTGCTCTATATCCCTTCTACATCACTCAATTCTGCTTCTGCGACTTGTGTGCATGCTTTTAATGGCAGATTTAAGTCAGGAGCCCCTTCTTCACCATGTGTGCCTCCTGCAACTTTGCTTAAGTAAGAGACTTTGTCATACATCTGACTGTACCTGGCTGAGTCTTAACTCATCTCTGTGAAAGGTGAACTTGAAATCCTTCACTCCTGACCCTTTCAGAGATTTCTGTGCAAAAACCTGCGCTTGACAGTTTGACCATGGACTTCATAAAGCTTTAGTAACATGGAACACAGCAAAGTGCTAAATGAAGTTCCTCATTTGGTCTATCTTCCTTCTTCTAGTTTTATTGCTGCCCCTGTATTTTATCCTGTTGCCTTTATACTTAACCAGCTATTTTAAGGACTTTCTTTGGAAGCATGCTCTCAGAACTGTCAGTGCTTTGAGAGCACTCTGTCTTGATCTTCAACGTGTCAAAATGGGTAATAGTAAATATAGTCTTTCTTAGGCCCATACACGTTTGTTTTGGCAGCCTTTCTATATTCCTCCCATGCTGCTTCTCCCTGTTCCCACATCATGCATGCTTCCTTTTAATGGTTTTGTCAGCACTTCTTCCTCTTTTACTTTTTTCCCTAATTGTTGGAATGGACCATACTTGAAACTGGAGGAGGCAATCCTTTAAAGTCCACTACCTCGCCACTGTTCTCCCCAGGACTGTATTCCATAGGAGTCTTCCCAGCAGATTCTCGAACAGGCCAAAGTCTGCGCTTCCAAAATCCTGTGTTGCTGATCCTGCTATTTGCTTAGTTTCCCTCTTTTCAGGCTCACAAACACCATCATCTTGCCACTGCAGACAGGGCTGTTCCCAGCCTTTTCATCCGCAACCAGGTGCTCCCTGCCGAATCTTGCAGGTGGTCCAGCAGACCATCTCTCCTCATTGATTCATCCCTTGTGTCAGAATGTTGACATCAGAATATGCCAGAAACATCCCAGATTGCTCATGCTTGGATGTCTTGTCCCTATAGCAGGTATGGCAGTGGCTCAAGTCCTCCTTCAGAAAGGTGTGAAGCGGTGCTCATTTCCAGAGAAGAGTAGGAGAGCTTTCCTCATACTCCTAGCTACTAGGAGTGGATGTATGTGGGATGGATCATTTTGAACCTTGCTCTTTTCTCAAAGTCTCAATATAAAAGGGGTTTTCATAGTTCCATTAAAGCACATTTCTACATCTATTTCAGGTACATTTCAGGTTTTTCCTGTCACTAATGTTGTAAGTAATTTTTAGCGTTTTCTTCCCTTGTTTTCACATCACAGTGATTTTAAGTTAGCAAAAATGATGGTTTGAGTTAGAATGAATTCACATGCAAAAAGAGATGTGGTAAATGAGCACAGAAAAGTAGTCTTCAAATTCCTCCTTTTGGAGGGGCTTAGTTATTAAACTTTGGCAGAAGTCAAAGTTTTCTTAGAGAAAGATGCAGTCACATACTTCTTGTAAATGAATATGAAATGAAGCAAAGCAGGGTTTCTTGAAATGATACAACCACCTGTTGCAGGTGCACAGTATTTAAATTTGAGTCCCCTTGCAGTGTATACTGAATTTAATACTCATCTTATGTGGAAGCTTATGTGGAAGCTGGGGGACAAAGAAAAAAACTTCAGCTTTCATCTTTCCTACATTTGAGACAACCTTGTTCAGTAGCAAGAGGAACAAAGGACAATGTGTATCATTACCTTCCCATCAGAACCAGTCTGTTCAGCATCAATTACCTAGCTAACATTTAGGTTATAATTTATCTCACACAAATGCTTTAAGCAGCATGTATCCTGTGGCAATCTGAGATCAATTTGTACTATTTACTGCCTGCTTTATACAACTCTTTGTTCTTTTGTTATGTCTTGGGCGGTTACCCTTGCAGTAAGGAAAGTCCTTTTAGGACTACCTGGCATGCAGCCAGGATCATCAGCTGCTAATAGACCCCAGGATGGGCATGTCTTTGCTTTCCTGCACCACTGTCCACAAGGGGATTGAAGGAAGAGTCAAGGATCTTGACAGACATTTTGGAGGACAGAGTACTCCCAGAGCCATGAAATGAAGGGAGACTGTCGGACTGCCTGCTCTTCCAGCAGGCTTGTGTGGTGTTTGAGTTATGGTCTGAGCCTATAATGGACGTCAAGCATTCTGGAGACATGGGAAGAAAGAGCAAAGGGTTACAATGATGTATGGCCCAGGTCCTATATAAGGAAAGCATGCAGGAGCAGTTCCAGGCAGTTATCAGCAGACACTGGTGCATAATCACACTTGCCACTCTTCGCTTAATATCTGCCATGGGGATACTATGGACCATGGCAACAGAAGGGTCATCAAACAGGAACGTACGTGGACTCAGCATTGGCACCTCTCCTGCCTTTGAGGTGTTTGCAAGGTGCTTCATCTAAGCTGCTTCAGTCAGAGAGAGCATAGCTTTGGACCAAAGCAAGTCCCTCTCAACTACCTGAAGACCTCTGTTTCGTCACTTTCTCCTTTTTCTCCTTTCCTAAAGCCACTTTTCACACTCTCGTTACAGCTGCCACAAAGAAGTCACTGCGTCTAGCACTGAGTGTCCACAAGGCTCTCAGCACACATCGTATTAGAGGATAAAGAAGGCTCTCAAGGGAACAGGAGGATACCAGATTACACCCTGCAAGGCTGTTGTTAGAAACAGATGGCTATCTGCCAGAACCACCACGAGTAAGCACTAAATTGCAGGACCGCAAATATTCCCGGACCTGAAGTACCTGCAATCACACTACTGATGTAGCTGCAGCCAGTGCAGGCTTGGAGCAAACAAAAAAGAATCCCAAACTTGGTTATCTGCTGTAAAAGAGCAATTCTGACAGTTATAAAAATACAGCAAGGGAACCTGTTGCTTACAAACAGCCACACTGCCAGCACAAACCCCCAGGATTTCCCTCACTACACTCTTCACAGTATTGAGGGAGATTTAATTCTGAATTCCCAGATGCCATCCAGATCCACCTGAGCAAACAAGGAAGCTCAGCCTTAAGACTTGTCTCTCCAGACCATCTGTGACAGCTATACATGATGCCAAGCATCTGCTGTCTTTCTGCTCTAGCCCAGTCTGCACAGATTTCAGGAACCCAGACATGGCTCTAATGAGGGAGAGGTTTCAAGATCTCCATTCAAATGGATCATGTACAAGTGATGCAGCTACATCAACTATCAAGAGAAAGTGTTCTGACTCAAAACCAGGAGCTCCACACTATTGCAATAGGAGGTCTGTGATCCTAGCAACCTGCTTCTCAAGCTGGCAGCCACCAAGAAACACAGGCTAATGCAGTAAGGCCAAGGAACAATTCTCCCACCACACTAACTCTGCTAAATTCTGCTCCACCTTCTCCTTAATCTGTATGATGACAACCTTGTCTCTTGTAGGCTTGCTAAGCTGAGGCATGGAACTCTTGTACCAAGGCACCTCACTTGCATGGGCTCTTCCTCACCTCAGCATGTCTTCAGAGTCCTGCTGCACTGCAACTCATGACAAGTCCTAAGCCCAAAGCAAGCACTGTCAGACTTACCAGCAACAGCACCCAAAATAGGCTCACCTTAGGAAAGAGATAATGCTAAACCCCACCAAGAAGAGATGATCAAGCTCCACATACACATGCACAAGTTAACAACCTTTTTTAGGGTCCTAGGACAAGTCACCAGTATCTCGTCCAGAGTCAGAAATGCTGAGGCATGGATCAGAGCTCTGGAGTCACATAAACTACTTTTCCAGACAGAACTCAAATCACCAGTAAAATGCCCTGCAACTTTACGCCTTTTGTATACACGACTTCACAGCTGGAATGCACAGGCAGGAAAATAAGAGGCACTCGGTACCTATGTCACAGTTTTCACTTCTCCCAGCACTACAGTTATACCTCCTCCATCGTGAGGAAAGGGACAGGACAAAGGCATCACGAAACATTGATCTCACAAAGAACTGCAGGTCGTTAATATGCATGCAGGACACGCCCATTGCTCTACCTCCCAGAACTCCGGAGCTTTGTGGACAATTCTTTGCTCCTTCCCCTTGTCTCTCTCGGCACAAGCGAGCAAAGGGAACCATTTCTGAGCAGCTGCTGTGACCCTGTGTGTGCTCCCAGTCCAAACCCCGTGCCGCTGCTCCCCCCACTAGCCTGGCCCGGCCCAACCCCGCTGGTCACACTGTCCCACGCGCACTCGTGCTGCCACCGCGGCAGGGAAAGGGTGTCCCTTAGCTCTGGTCAGCCTTCTTGGAGCCTTGCAACATTGAGACACCCCGTGCACTTATGGTGGGGTGGGGGCTTCGGTATTGAAGTTTCTTTCCTTCTCCTGGCACAGCGGCAGCAGTGTGGGAACATCCCACCGCTGCCCCGTCCCAGCACACAGCGCTTGCCTCACATCATCACCGGGTGCGCCGGCCGCAGACCCCGGGCACAGACTGCATTGCCTTCCCTGCCTGAGCAGGGAAACATGGAAACAGTAACACAGACACACACACACAAGCGCTGCCCGCTTGCAGCTCACACACATGGGCGGGCAAGCGACACTGAGGGACCTGCTCTGCCTTCCACAGTGACCATCCCCGTCCCACAGCCCCCCAGGCGCTCCCTGCTGTCCCCAGTCCAGAGCCCCTGAAGGCAGTTTGAATTTTATTAAGCCATTGAGAAAGTCAGCACGTATAAAGCTGCCACAACACTTTTAAAATTCTATAAATTATACGTGCATACGTACACTGTACATACGAATACATGGCATGTCTTGTGGCGGTGCTGCACTGGGTCGCAGTGGCCGCCGGGGACATAGTGCAGCGTGACCCTTCCACTGCAGAGACTGGGCACGGAGACACACAGGACCGGCTCAGGGGCCGGGCACGGTTTGGCAGGACTGTAAACTCGAGGCTGTGCCGGAGAAACCCCGAACTCTCCCTCCGTCCCATTCCCGGGGAGCTGGGCCCAGGGCAGGCCTGTCCCGCCTCACAGGGAGAGCCAGCCCCACCCCTTGGCAAAGCGGAAGCACTATGCATGCGCTATCAAATATCGCAGATCCCCAGAGCCGGACTGCAAAAAAATTGCCTCGCAAATGGGCGAGGTCGTGAAGGAGAAGTCGCAATACAGAGAGGATTCACTGTATATGCATTCTGTGGTATTTTCTCAGAAAGCCACAGGACAAGTAGAGATAAAGTTTTAAAACATGAACACTTTGCAAACACACAAACCAATTCTGAATTGCAACTGATAATTACCTCTCCCATTTTGTTTTCTTCCATTCTGACCACTCCTGGGATACTCTCCAAGTAGCCTTCCAGTGTGTCATATCCTAGATGCCTGAAGGGAATGGACTCATTGGTCAGGGATCTGTATTCAGTCTGAAGCTCTGACAAACGTATGCCATTTTTAAAGGCATGAAGAATAGCTCGCAGCGCTTTCGCAACAAATTCCGGCTCCTGCATCTTCACCTATGCCCCCTGTCCAAAAGAAAAAAGGTATTTTTACATACAGAGGCAAAAACTAGCAGGTTTGACTATTCAATCTTGCTCCCCAAACAAGCAAGGATTCAGCAGTTCAGTGGCTCATCTTTGGAGACTGTGATACCTCTGGGTAGACTTGCATAACGTGGTATGGAACACACGAGGCACGATTTCACCAAAAAACACTACTGAAGGAGTACAGTAGCCTTCATGCAGGGGCTGGCCCTGCCAGACAATCACAACAGACTGCATGGCCTGAAGAGGGCTACAGGCTGCCGAGTAATTAGCCCACCAAAGACAAGTGCTGGATCCTACACCTCAGATGGGGCAACCCTAATTGTGTCTACAGGGAATGAGAGGCCGGAGAGCAATGTTGCAGAAAAAGACCTGGGGGTCCTGGTGGATGGCACGTTAAATCTGAGTCAGCAGTGCTCTGCCAGCCAGGAGGGCCAACCATGTCCTGGGGGGCATCAGGCAAAGGATTGTCAGCTGGTCAAGGGAGGGGATTGTCCAGCTCTGCTCTGCACTGGTGCAGCCTCACCTTGGATATTGTGTGCAGTTTGGGGCACTGCACTGTAAGAAAGGTATTAAGCTATCAGACAGCATCCAAACGAAGCCCAGGAAGATCATGAAGGGCCTAGAGGGGAAGCCATACAAAGAGCAGCTGAGGTCACTTGGTCAGTTCAGCCTGGAGAAGACTGAGAGAAGACTTCATTCCATGCAACAGCTTCCTTGCAAGGGGAAGCAGAGAGGCAGACTTCTCTCCTCTGTGGTGACCAGTGACAAGACCTGAGGAAATGGCATGAAGCTGTAACAGAGGAGGTTTAGGTTAGATCAGGAAAGGTTTTGAACCCAGTAGGTGGTTGGACACTGGAACAGGCTCCCCAGGGAAGTGGTTACAACATCAAGCCTGACAGAGTTTAAGAAGTGTTTGGATGATAGTACAAGGTATAGGGTGTAACTCTTTGGGCTGTCCTGGGCAGGGCTAGGAGCTGAGACTTCAGTGATCCTGTGGGTCCCTTCCAATTCAGGATATTTGATGACACTTTACTACCTGCAGGGCCAGAACTTCCACTGGAAGCAGGATAGGACATTAGCGCCTAGCACTCCCTCTGCTCGTAACCTGTGGTGACACCATCCCTGCTCCTCCCTCAAATGAGCCTACCAGCGCCCATGTATCCGCTCCACCATGGAAATCGCATGCACCCAGGCCATGCAATCTCTTATACACAGGTCCACAATGCCTTGACTCCACAGATGCTCCTCAGAGAGAAGACCCAGCAGAAGACCACAGGCACATGTTCCCCTGCCACTGGAATTTTGTTCTGGCTTCCTGTTTTCGCAGCCTGTGTTGCCCACATCTGGGAGGGCCATGGCATGCCAGAGCCTGCCCCAATGCATGACCATCCCATCTGACTCTGCCCCAGCGTGGAGCCTTCTCAGCCTGGTTCACGGCACTGATCTCTCCTGGGGACACAACAGTGTTTCCTGAGGCCTTCCTGGTGGCCACCTCAGAAAGGTCCATAGACCTCCCATTCTCTCTGACACTGCTCAGGTGCTCCCACAACTGCTTCCTCTGCAGCCATGCAAAGAGGACGGCAAAAACCTGCCTTTTACTTTTGTGTAATTACATTTTATTCACATCTAAGTGTTCAGGCCATTAGCTCGGGACAAAGACTGCTTTACCTAACTTATGCCTATGACTTTACTAGTATATATATATATGTATATATATAGTATATATAAATACACGTAATTAACATATCTACATACAAATATACCAAAATACTCCTTCATACATGGATCTCTAACCATAGACACATTGTATGTGTTGCATAAAAGGATCTTGATAGCTGAATACTTCCTGGTACGAGGAAGCAGGAGCTGCAACACTCAATGAAATGGCAGCTCCCTCGCACAAAATGGTGGCAGAAACCTGCCAGCCAGGGCTCCAGCCTGGGAAGCCTGGACAGCGCAGAAGGTGGTTTCAAAGCACGAGCCAGCACTACCTAAAGCCCTTCCAGCTCCCTCAGCTGACAGACCTGTGCACACTCGGGGTGCACCAGGAGCACTCAGCTACACCCACGCAACACCAGGGAGCTCCACGCACAAGCACTCGTAGCCAGGCATCCCGCTCGCAGACCCTCACTCACTGCAGATGCAATCCCACCACAGGAACCTCCTCACCACACCACTGGACCAAAGCTGGACCGAGCTCTCGCACAAGCCACGAACCACCCTGCTCTCAAAGCATGTGCTGCACACAGGCTTGAGTCCCAACACCGAGCACACTCATCTGCACCCCATTTCACCCCCCAGCAACTAATGGGCAACACGAGCAGAGCCAGTGTCTTGCCAGAAAGCCACCTCAAGATGCTCCAGGACAGCAGGAGAGTCCCCCACTTCCACGCACACCAAGGTGAGCAACTGCTGCCCACGTACCTGCGCGATTGATGCTCTCTCGGAATGGTGGCAGCTGCTGCAGCTGCAGTGCTGCTATTCCGGACTCTGCAAAAGGTTGGTCTGCACTGCTCTCTGCAGAAAGAACCCGCTCTCCTCTCACTGCTTCCCTTCCTAGGGAAATCACCCCAGGCAACACACCAAGTCCAAAAGGAGGAGGAATCCCNATGCCCTAGGAAAAATTCAAGAGGAGGTAATATCCTGACAAGACATGGTGCTTCAGAATAGAATGGCTTTAGACTTACTCACAGCCCAAGCAGGAGGAGCCTGCAAACTAATCAATACAACTTGCTGCACCCATGTAGACCACGCAGGGCAAATTGAGACAGATATACAGAATCTGTGGGCACAAGGGAAAATTTTACATGAGGTAGCAAAAGATGACACCTCATAGATCACCAGAATATGGAACACATGGACCTCCTGGCTACCAGATTTGACTTGGTTAAAATATATTTTTGTAACAATAGTAGGAATCGTTGTACTAGGAATGATTAGTTATTATGTGTTTAAATGTTCTGTAAGCCTGTGCAAAGATACAACAGGAACACTGAACTCCGGGATAGGTAAAATAATTTGCCTGAGGCAAGGAAAAGGGGGGATTGAGCTGTGAACAAAAGGAGTGAATAACCAAAGATTGCCAGCAGGATGTTTGTTGGAAATGGGCTGAGGGGATTAAGTTTGACTGCAATCTCCACCCATAAACCAAAGATTGCCAGCAAATTGTTGGAAATGGGCTGATATCAACCATGTCCTTCAACAAAGGACCCCAGGTGGGGACCAGGATGCATTTGTAACTCACCTGTTGACTATTGTAGCACACCTGTTGAATGTGTATAACTCTGCAGCATTTAAGGCACTGCCATAACAGTAGTAATCACGCAAGTTTGGTAAGAGCTAATCTCCCTTCCTTCCAGCACTGTTAATAAACATGCCTATCCCATAACTCTTATGGGCTATGGGGTCTTTTTCCGCAATCCAGTTTGTCGAGCCAGTCGGGGATCTCATGACATAAAGTGTCATGGGGATATCAAGTGCCAGATAAATATGTAAATAGTTTAATGTTCTCATCATAAAATAAACCAAAACACTCAAGCATTGATAAATACACCAAATAATGCAGTTCTGTCTAGAACTGTGTTCCAAGTCACGTTCGTGCAGCAGACATTGTAAATTTTTGAGAAGCGGGACCTTTACTATTTCTTTTAAACAACAGACCCAAGTTCTTATTAACACACTTCTTGGAAGTCCTCTTACCTTAACTTCCTGAGTTTAACTTTCTGCACAGGAAAAATGTACAGTATATCTAATTAGGCAAAGAGTGAGAATGAAGAAAACTTACAATATCCTCAGAAGGCAGTTTCAAAATTTAATTAAAATGAAGAAACGTCACTAAAAAAGAGAAAGGGAGCAGGATCACGGGGGAATGACATCATGCCACTACCAGACAGGTTAGCTGCACAGCTAAGAGCTGAATTAGATTAGAACAGTATATACACTATATATTGTGAGGACTATTCACGAGGACAATTCACTCAGTTAAATGAGGTGACAGATACGAGGGTACAAAGGTTAATGTAAATCCAGTCTTAAATTTACACCTGACAACCTTCCCATTCTTACAGCCACCAATAATGCAAAAGACTTGCAAGGCTTTCAAGTTTGTACTCTTTGTAAAGATGACATCATCGATATATTAACAGAAAGCTACACAGCTCAGAGTGGTTTCTGAGGCTTTTTTGAAAACTTTTTGTGGTCATCTGTTTTCAGATTAGGTCATTCAGCAATTATGACATTCCCCCTGCGGCTCACTGCCTTCAGGCACGGGAACAGTCCGCTGGAATCACCGCCCGAGCCGCCTCATCACCGCTCAAACCATCTCTGCCAGCACCGGAACCGAAACTTCCCTCAGTATGCTCAGAACAGATGACCAGGCTCCGGCGCAAAGCAGCGCCCGCGCTGCGGATCATTAGCTCCGCTCAGGAAAAAAAGGAAGCGCGGACAGCTCTCCCTCCGGGACACACGCACTCCCTGGGAGTCACGCTTTTAGCAGACTACAAATACAGGTCTCCTCCTAAAGCACAAAGCAGTGACTANATTCAGTGTATGTCTTCTGCAGATCGTCAAATGTTAAGGGGTTGGAAGGAACCTTAGGGATCTTCTAGTCCCAGCTGTCCTTGCCATGTACAGGGACGTCTCCCGCTAGACCTGGTTGCTTGCATTGTTATCCAGCCTGGATTTGAATGCTGCCAAGGTTGGGGCATCGGCAACCTCCCTGGGCAACCTGTTTCAGGATCTCACCTCCCTCAGAGCAAACATCTTTCAAATTTTTACCCATTACTCCTTGTTCTATCATAACAGTTCCTGATGTGAAGTCCCTCTCGCCTTCCCTGTCACATGCAGCCTTCTGTTTTACAGGGTGAACTGCCCCAACTTCCTAAGCCTGTCTTCATAGGACAGGTGCTTCACTCCTCTTACCAACTCCGTGGGCCTCCTCTGGACTTGCTCCAACAGTTGCGTATCCTTCTCATGTTGAGGGCACAGAACTGTACACAATACTCCTGCAGATCTTTAATTCCCTTAAATACCTTAATTTCCAAGTACAGGAAACTTTGCTGAATTTATTTCCACAGCTAAATCTCTCTGTTGTCACCTGTACAAAACCATTGCATGGGTCCATGTTCCAGTGCGGAAGTGCTGATGGGTGTCTGTCTGCACTGCCCTAGGCATGCAGCCCCTCTTAGCAGGGCTGTGGTTGCTTAACCCATACCCAGGCCACTGACAAGCTCCATGTGCTGTGTGTCTGCATGGACACTTGGGTCATTGCTGCATACTGTAGAAACCTGCAGATCCCACAGGTTCAGTTTCATTGTGTCCTCCAGCATTCCAAGCACATAGCTGATTTGTTCCCCACACAGAGGNGAAGTCGGGACACTTGCTCCGTCACCGCGCACACACTGAGGGACGAGCAGCCCCTCGGCAGCACACAGCGCGCGCCCCTCCGCCCACACCGCAAGGACCTGTGCCCGCACTTCCTTACCACCTCCTGAACCACGGGGCTTTCCACAAGTCAGCCAAAGCTTCTTCCTCTGTCGTCGTCGCCGCCGCCGCAGGCCGATTCGGGGCCAGGCGGAGCCGCTCCGCCTCCCTGCCCGGAGCCTGGCACCGAGGGACGGCCCAACCTTTCCGGGCGCCGCTGCCCGCCCAACTGTGGCCCATGCGCGGCCCTGCCCGAGCNTTCAGTGTATGTCTTCTGCAGATCGTCAAATGTTAAGGGGTTGGAAGGAACCTTAGGGATCTTCTAGTCCCAGCTGTCCTTGCCATGTACAGGGACGTCTCCCGCTAGACCTGGTTGCTTGCATTGTTATCCAGCCTGGATTTGAATGCTGCCAAGGTTGGGGCATCGGCAACCTCCCTGGGCAACCTGTTTCAGGATCTCACCTCCCTCAGAGCAAACATCTTTCAAATTTTTACCCATTACTCCTTGTTCTATCATAACAGTTCCTGATGTGAAGTCCCTCTCGCCTTCCCTGTCACATGCAGCCTTCTGTTTTACAGGGTGAACTGCCCCAACTTCCTAAGCCTGTCTTCATAGGACAGGTGCTTCACTCCTCTTACCAACTCCGTGGGCCTCCTCTGGACTTGCTCCAACAGTTGCGTATCCTTCTCATGTTGAGGGCACAGAACTGTACACAATACTCCTGCAGATCTTTAATTCCCTTAAATACCTTAATTTCCAAGTACAGGAAACTTTGCTGAATTTATTTCCACAGCTAAATCTCTCTGTTGTCACCTGTACAAAACCATTGCATGGGTCCATGTTCCAGTGCGGAAGTGCTGATGGGTGTCTGTCTGCACTGCCCTAGGCATGCAGCCCCTCTTAGCAGGGCTGTGGTTGCTTAACCCATACCCAGGCCACTGACAAGCTCCATGTGCTGTGTGTCTGCATGGACACTTGGGTCATTGCTGCATACTGTAGAAACCTGCAGATCCCACAGGTTCAGTTTCATTGTGTCCTCCAGCATTCCAAGCACATAGCTGATTTGTTCCCCACACAGAGGGACAGAAGGTGGTTACTAGTGATGGAGAGTGCCTGTATCTATCCTGTATTAAGGTACCCTGCCACCCTGCAGCTCACCTGCAACTGCAGATGTCCACTTCTGAGAGCCAGACTGGAGGCAAGATCAGGTCAAGCTGCACAATAATGAATTGATGGAGAGCTGCCAAAGCCAAGACAGAGGCTGGGCCCAGAGAGGGATTCTTTGGGGGCACATGCCAGGAAAGAGATGGAGCTGTTGAACCTGATCTAGGGTGTCACTGCGAAGTCCCACACCTTGGACTGATAGCCCTAGGGTCCCTGGGCACAAGGAGCTTCCCAGCACTTCATACAGCCTCACCCAGGAGGTCCCTGCAGGAATGGTCACCTCAGCATTTGTAGGAGTCTCTGATGATGCATGCATTCATTGTGTCCATGTGTCCAGCTGGAGCCCTGGCAAAGCCACTAGGGTCTCCTCCTCACACTCCTCCTGACAATGCAGACCAGCTTGAGCTCCTGTAGCTGCTTCCCCACTGTCCCTGGAAGGAGATGCAGACAAGGCAGGAAATGGCTAGTTGCTAGGCTGAGGGCTATAGTGGGCAGTGCTTGCCTCAAGTTCCCAACTGCCCAAGTGAAGAAAGGCAAGCACCTTTACGGCTTCACCATGGCAAGAGGCAGACATGACCTCAGCACTGGGAACAAGCATGGGATCAAAGCTATAGTGCCAACAAGATGGTGACGAAACAGAGACAGGAGCAGACAGAGACGGAGGTCAGGATGCTGGCATGTCACAAGAAAGTCAAAGCTTCAACAATTGTGAGAGAGATCAGCAATTGTGGACTACAGAAAAAGCACCTAAAGAATACAGTGAATACAAAAACTACTAATCTGGAAGAAGCAGTGCCCAAAACAATGCCAGAAGGTGGGAGTAAGGGAATTCGTGGATATCAGAGACTTGAGGCACAGATCCAGGGACAGAAGACAGAGAGGCCTGTGTGTAGCACAGAGTGAAAGAACACACATTGCCTTATTTCCTCCAGCAGTGAGAGGTCTGTATTGCACACCAAACTTCTTTCTTACATGCTCCTCAAAATGTCTACAACTTGCAGTTCAACTCTACCTGTCTGGTGAAGAATTCGTCCCTCCCCAGCCTCCTCACCTTCCCCCCCAGATTCTTTCCTTGCCATGCTCTCTTCCACTTCAGTACAGTGGTGAGTGTCCCGGCCTCTCACGTGGGAGACCGAGGGTTTGATTTCCAGGGAGGCAGTGGTGCCGGTTAAGAGTGGTGATCCTTGTGGGTCCCTTCCAACTCAGAATATTCTGTGATTCTATTTCCTCTAATGCAATTTGGTCCAAAAGTCCAAACAAAATTTTAGGGAAAGTGGTGTGTTTCTTAAGTGTAGATAGTTGTTTTCTGTGATAAACCAAAGATTGCCAGCAGGATGTTTGTTGGAAATGGGCTGAGGGGATTAAGTTTGA
>WEKX01012060.1:1314-21608 GCA_013390025.1 Pitta sordida
AGGCTCAGAGGTGACCTCATTGCTGTTTACAACTACCTGCGGGGAGGTTGCTGCCGGGTGGGTTTGGACCTCTTCTTTCAGGCTGATGACACCAGAATGAGAGGACATGTCCTCAAGCTATGCCAGAGGAGGTTTAGACTGAATGTTAGGAAGAGGTTTTTCACAGAGACAGTGATCTGTCATTGGAATGGTCTGCCCAGGGAGGTGGTGGAGTCGCCGTCCTTGGAGGTGTTTAAGAGAAGATTGGATGAGGAGCTTAGTAGCACGGTCTAGCTGGAGGATGTAGGGCTGGATGGTCCTGTGGACCTCTCCTGGCTTGGAGTGGCCTGTGCACCTGTGAGGGATCTAGGTTTATGTTCACCACTCTGGGGCGTGTGTTCCGTCTCTGTATGGGTGTTAGATGGTGAGTTGGACTAGATGATCCTTGTGGGTCCCTTCCAACTCATAGTATTCTGTCATTCTGTGATTCTGTGATCTATATTTATCTAATATAGGCCTGTGATAGACTTAGAGACACCCTATAGAATCTGCTTAAGACTCCTACCCTGTTGTGGGAAAAATCAAATCATGCTGATAAACTGTGCTTGAGCGAACTCCCTGATACACAGGCAAAACCAGCAGGTTCGATGATTTTCTAGCATGGACTGAGCATCGCAGTGGCTGCATCCTGCTCCCTGTTGGTCTGCACATGTGGGGATCCCTCAGCTGGTAGCATAAAGAAAATAAAATTTCTCTTGATCTGTGTTTTTGTGGCTTTTTCTGGGTCCTACCTGTGCCAGCTCACAAAATTGCCTCTCCAAAATGTGTTTTTCCTACGCTGTGAACATAATAGAGAAAGTACTTTACAATGTTCAGTTCTACTAGATTCTTCTCCCTAGCTGCTTTCTGATCAGTGAAGGGCTCTTCAATCTAGGGGATAGAAATTATGTCTAGAAACTGGAGCCAGAGGTTGGAAAAAAATCCCACATTTTTAACAGCGAGATGGACTAGATTAGTGGCAAAAGAAAAAAAGAAAAGTCAAGAGACATCATAGGTCCATCTAAAATTACTCCAGTTCGAAACTGAGTGTGTGTCAAAGACCATTCTTCAGTCAAAGGCATCTAATTCTTTATTAAGCACCAGTAACTGAGCTACTGAAGGCTGACTTGGTGAAAATAAGTTATTTATGACATCCAGATGTTCATAATAAATTAATTTATAGTCATATTATTTTATTTATTGTATAGTTAGTATTTTATAGTCATAGTCAAGATAGATATTTGTGAATCTGTTATTGTGGATGCAATTTTCTGCTTGCTGGTATCCCACCACATCTCCACAACTGAGTTAACTTTCTATATTCTACTCATCAATTACCAAAGTAGTGCTCCTCAAGTACTGTATGAAGAGTAGAAAGACTTCCTAGACATGTTTTTCATCACTCCTAATTTCCACTGAACAAAAAGTATTAACATTTTTGTACAGTGATAATGTGATTTTTTGATAATAATCTAAAAACTAACCATACAAAATCCTCTCCTTATTAAAAAGCTGTAACACAATTTCCCCACAATTATCATATTCTTTCAGTAACAGTGAGAGTGAATAGTGAAGTAATATGTATAAATAGTCTCAAGAAAAAAATTACTATGCTGTACTACTTAATAATCACGTTGTAAGCTTTTACATTTCCAAGTGTCAGTTTATAGCACTAAACTTTTTATGCTGTCATTTTTTCCACAAGCACATGTGTTCACATTTCCTTGCGGAGATGATGGCCCTAGGCAAGTCCATGCGGTGTTCAGTACCAAAATGGCTTTAACTCAAGTTAGAGAGAATTCTTGCCAAGACTCCATGAGCCCACCCTTGTTTGTCTTTCAGATTTTAAAGAAATGGAACAGCTCACAATTGCCATACCCTGTAATCAATCTGAGTGCCTGAATTTCTGACAGCAGACAACAAGTTTTTAGAAAAAATATATGCTTCTTATATCACTGTAATAGTTAAAATTTCCATTGACCTGTAAGAAACAATTACAAGAGAAATCCATAAAACTAATATTAGATGGAAAGTTTCTACATTTTAAGTTCAAAGAGGAATTACAAATGAGAATTCCAAAAGACTAATCTCAGATTTGCGTGTAGTATCTGGGTATTTATGCTGGAATCATACCTGACATAGATTGAAACTTGAATGGCAGTTATATTTTGTGTCTGAATATATGAGGAAATATCTTCAGTGCTTTCTTTTGTAATGTAAAGTTTCACAGAAATCTTCAAAAGGTCGATTTCCCTGATTCTAGCCTGTGCTATGGACTTTCAGAATAGCAAGCATTTTGTCTGTTTTTGTTCAGAAATACTGAAAACTTACTGGGACTTGGATCATAAAAATATTTTAATTAAGTAATGGAAACTCTTTTATTTCAATTCCCATTTAAGACTGTGTAAATGTGTACTAGTGGTAGCAACACATTTTTCAGTATTAGTAATAAATCTCATACTTGGAGTCACTGAGTTTGCACTGTTTCACAACTGAACATAGAATTCTTCTCTGGGTAAAATGAAGTCCTGGGTAGTGTTTAGACAAGCATGATAAATCACTTAGTTTATCACAAATGATGTACAGTGTCAGTTTGCTAATTAAATATGCATATTACAAGAATTATATTTTTTACACTGGTGCTTCTATAATGATATACCAAGTCAACAGTGTTCTTTATAGGATTTCTTTCATAAAGCTGGAGTTCTTCATTTTACTTTCAGTTTATTTTTACTGAGCTGTGATTTTCTGTGTAGAAAAACACAGATATCAATTGATGTGTGTGATAATATTCCTGTAGTCCCAACACAAGTTTTGGTATTGTTTTCTTAGTCATGATATGGAAAGATGAGAACTTAGTTCTGTAATACAATACTTCCATTATAAAAAAAGTTATTTGAGCAAATGGGCAATGCATAGTCTATCAATGTGAAATGGAATATGAGAAACAATTTGGCTACCTTTGTTTATTTACTTCTGGGGACTAAGACTCGATGATGAGCTCAGTGACATGATCTAGTTGGTGGGAAGCTTGGGAGTTGGACTAGATAATCCTGGGCGTCCCTTCCAACTCAGAATAAACTGTGAACCTAAGAGTGTTTCTTGGTATGAAAGGTTTCATTACATCCATTTGGGAGCTATCCAGCTTCTTCTGTGTAAGTGAAAGAGCCCCAAACACATGTCCTCAGTTTCATTTCCTGGGAAAAAGGGGGCAGGCAGTGGGAGGGTAACTACTACCAATGGGAAGCTTAGGGGGTGGGGTGTAGGGAGGGGTTTGCTAGAAGGTACCACAAGGCAAACGGGGGGAAGTACAGTCAACCATTACACCTAAGTCCCTCTCCACTTCACTAATCTCAAGTCACTCCTCCCCCAGCCGATAGCGGTGCATGGGGTTGTTATGTCCAAAGTGAAGAAACCGGCATTTGGACTTGTTAAATTCCATACTATCAGAATCTGCCCATTTCTGTAGTCTATCAAGGTCCCTCTGAAGGGCCCTTCTACCCTCCCACAGTTCAACATTTGCCCCCAGCTTGATGTCATCTGCAAACTTGCTAATGGTGGACTCAATTCCCCCATTTAAAATAAAAATATTAAACAGTGCCAGGCTAAACACCAATTCATGTGGGACTCCACAAGTGACCTGCCACCAGCTGGATGTGGCACCATTTACTAACACTCTCTGAGCTCGTCCATCCAACCAGCTCGTCCATCCAACCAATTCCTGACCCAACATAAAATGCTTCTATCCAACCCATGCTCTGAGAGTTTCCTCTGAAGCTTATTACGGGAAACCGCGTCAAAGGCTTTGCTAAGGTCCAAGTACACAGCACCCACGGCCTTTCTATCATCAACCAAGTGAGTCACCAGATCATAAAAGGAGATCAGGCTGGTCAGGCAGTACCTACCTCTCCTAAATCCATGCTTACTAGGTTTAATGTTGTGATTATTTTGCAGGTCATTTGTAATAGCACACAGGACTATCTGTTTCATGACTTTACCCTGGACTGAGGTCAGACTGACAGATCTAAAATTACCTGGATCATCTTTCCTGCCCTTCTTGTGGATGGGTGTCACATTAGCCAATTTCCAGTCTTGTGGTACATCACCGGTGAGCCAGGACTGTTGGTAAATTATGGAGAGTGGCTTAGTGAGTTCTTTTGCAAGCTCTTTCATCACCCTGGGATAGATCCCACCTGGTCCCATGGACTTGTGAGGATCCAACCCACTCAGCAAGTCTCTAACTTCCTCCTTCTGGATTACAAGGGGGTTATGCTGCACCCTTACCCCTTCCTCCAGTTGAGAAATCCAGTTGTCCTGTAGGCAATCTGTCTTACTGTTATAAACAGAGGCAAAGAAAGCATTAATTATCTCTGCCTTTTCCTCATCTCTACTTACTATATTCCCCTCTGCATCCAATAAGGAGTGAAGGTTGTTGCAGCCTCTCTTTTTACTGTTGATGTATTTATAAAAACATTTCTTGTTATCCTGTACAGAAACAGCTAGTTTGAGTTCCATCTTTTAGATGCCATCTTTTAGATGCTTTTGCCTCTCTAATTTTTCTCCTGCATGACTTGACAACTTCCTTAAACACACTCTGACTTACCTCCTCTTTATTCCAAAGGCTGTGTATCCTCTTTTTTCCCTCTAGTTCTTTCAGGAGATCCTTGCTCATCCAGGCTGATCTTCTACCCCTCCGACTTGTCTTTCCGTACGTAGGGACTGCCTGCCCCTGTGCCTTCATGAGCTCATTCTCAAAGTATGTCCAGCCTTCCTGGACCCCCTTGCCAATAAGGGCTGTTTCCCATGGTACCTTCCTAATAAAATCCTTTAAATAGTCTGAAATCTACCCTCTGGGAGTCCAACATGGAGATTTGGTTCATTCCCTTTCTTCTCATACTGTCAATTGAAAACTCTATTATCTCATGGTCACTGTATCCCATTTTTGCTCTGACCAAAACATTGCCAACCAACCCTTCCCTGTTTGTAAACAGTAGATCAAGCACAGCCTCACCCCTGGTAGGCTCAGTCAGCAGCTGCATCAAGAAACAACCATCAGCTTTCTCTAGGAACCTTCTGGACTGCCTCCGCTCTGCTGTGTTAAGTTCCCAGCAGATATCAGGTAGATTGAAGTCTCCTGCAAGAGCAAGGGCAGCCAATCTTGAGGCTGTCTCTAGTTGCTTAAAGAACAATGGGTGTCCTTCTTACTCCTGGTCAGGCGGTCTATAACATACTCCTACCAAGATGTCATCTAAAGGGTCTCTAAAGGATGGAAGTGCACAGGCCCTCAATTCTATTTCCCCTACAGTTTCTCAAAGCCCCTACGGTTAATGCCACTCTTTACCTTACTCCTGTTCTCTGCGCCCCTGAGAATGTTAATGGCTTAAATACCCACAGACGGGAAGCCCTGGTCAGGGATGGTCGGCCTGCCCCACTTGGAGAAGCTCAGCTCACATACTGCTGTCCAGAAACCCCTCCGTAGCTGCCCCTATGTCAGGGAGTGTGGCCGTCTGGGTGCTGTATAAAGCAACCCAGTCGGCACTAAGCCCTACTGAGATTAATGTCTGGTCACACACTGCTTTGGAATTGATTTTGAGTCTGGGCCTATAATTGATGATTTTCTGTGTTTGCTTATTTAATATAGAAATCACTGTGGAAAGCAATCACATTTTCCATTTTTGTGTCTTGAAAACTGTTCTTTTGTTCACTGGGAACCTTATTTCTCATGCTTCTGCAACTGTGAAGCTTTGAAACTATTTAACGTCCAGCAGATTATATTGTTTGCACATCTCAACACCTCCTGCAGCTAGGAAATTGGGTCTTTCCATTAAAATTATATTTAATTTTTCTTTCTGCACAAACTGTCATTCCATGAGTTGTTGTTTTCCCAGTGAGACATGGCAGAAAGACTGTCATCTTCCACAACACTGTTTGAATTTGGAATTTAAAGAATTTTTCTAAAAGGGGGCATAATCTCTATAACATCCTTTAGCTTACTGCACCACTTTCAGATTGAGGACTGAGCTCTTTATGCTTCCGAGAGCTTGTGCACGTTTTGTTTTAAGCAGCTAGAACTACTCAGTATATCAAATTAAATACATACACAATTGTCATTTTTATTTGTAAATGTTTAAGCAAGTACATCTACAGTCTTTAGTGACAAGTCCACATCAATTAGAAATAGTTCAAAAGAAAAACACTGTCAGAAATTTAATCCTGCTTCATTTTTAGTTATTTAACTTTAAAATTATTAGAATGTTGTGCTACAGATCTAAAGATCCCATCCCTAAAGATGACTCATACAAGAATAAATATAACTCTACAAGATATAATTCTAAGATTTTTAATTAAAAATAAAAATAATCATAAGGAAATTACATTCAAAATAAGTGATAGCCTCATTGAATCACAGTCTTAATCTAATTCATTCTCCTGACATTAATTATAGAATCATCTATGATTTTTTTTTCTCTCCACAGAAACAGAGTCATATATATATAGGACAAATAAGTTTCAGAGACAGTTCTGGTGAGTCCAACAAGTATCTATGAAGAAGAAAAGCATACCTCACTTTGTAAAATTGTTCTGAATATTGACTTTTTTAATGTGTAGAAAGTACTAAAATGTTATAATGACATTACCTGAGGAAAAACCTTAAAGAAATTAATTATATTGCCCTTGGTTGATGATTTGAATTACATATACAAAGATGTATGAAGTCTGTCATTGAATAATATTGCTAAACAGAAATACTGAATCTCTTTTAACAACATGAATGTCACATTACATGTTGAATGATCAAGTAAATATAGACTGTTTAATGATGCAGAAATGTAAGGGAGTGGAAGCAGTCCTGCTCAGGCCGTCTTAATTGTGGCATTTCCTAATACAGTTATACCCCCTCATTTGCGAGAAACGGATCATGTCAGAGGTCTCGCAGAACATCAAACTCGCAAATACGTGTAGGTCATTAATATGCATGCAAGCCATGCCCATTGCTCCACCCCCAGACAATCAGGAGCACCGGGGAACCTCTTTGACCCCTCCCCATGGGCTCTCACAGCACAGGGGAGGAAAGGGAATAATTTCTGCACCCTGTCTGCCTCGGGAGACCCCCCTGAGAGTCCCTAGACTTCTCTCCAGCCATGCTGCCGCTTCCACAGTTGCAGCCGGGGCCGGGCTGCTGCGAACGCGCATGCTCGTACTGCTCCACCGGCAGCGCAAACCTTGCACCACTCCTCCCCTACTCCTCGTCCCCAGTGGCCGTCCCCACGCCGTCCTGGCCCCACATCGTCCTGGCCCCACGTCATCCCAGTGTGGCGCAGCTGCGAGGTTGGCACTGTCCCTGATGCTTCTGCAGCCACCACCTGGCTGCTGCCACTGTGTGTGCTCAGCCTGCCTCCGTGGTGGGGAAGGGGTATTCCCAGGCTCTGCTCAACATTCTTGCACTGAGTCTCAGCAGTCACCTGGGGCATATGTGGCGTGACCCTCCCACTGTAGGGACTGGGCACGGAGACACGCAGGACTGGGTCTGGGATCGGGGCACGATGCCGCAGGGCTCAAAACACCATTGCGAGCTGGAGAGTGTGCGCCCTCCCAACATGGCAAGCCCCATCCCACCTTACATGGAGCGCCTGCACCTCCCCTCGGCGAAGCAGAGGCACTGCCCATGCTTTGACCGGGGAACATCACAAATCCCTGAAACTGAATTTTGAGAAATTTTCCTGGCAAATCTGTGGGGTCATAATGGAGGGGTCGCAATGCAGTGGGGATATACTGCATCTGAGCACTCTATATTGCAACCTTGAAATTCGTTCTACTGATAGGTCTTCTATTCATATCTGTCAAGATATAGAACATACACTATAGACTTGTGTCAACATTCTAAATTAGTGACATATTTGTAATGCGGTTTATAGTATTATTAGAAATAAAAGTTGGCTAGCATCAGAAATAAAAGACAACATAGACAATCCATTATGCAGTTGTCCCTCTTGCACTTCACACCCCCCATATTGCAGCTTCAGATCTTAGTGGCATGATTTTTTAGTGAAGTATGAGACGTGGGTCCCTTCCAACTCAGAATAACATGTGAACCTGTGAACCTGTTTCGCAACTGCGTATGCCCGACCTGCCACTGTGGTGGCCCCGGCCCCATCCTGGGCAGCAGAACGGGCCACGGTGGTGGCTCGGGCTGAAGTGGGGGCAGCACGGGCAGCGGCAGGGGCACAGGTGATTGTGGCAGGGGCAGCAGCGTGGCCGCCATTCAACACAGAAGTCGGGCTGCGCGGGTCTGAACCAAGACCGCGGGTGCGCAATATAGGAGACCCGACTGTATAAAGAAGGTCAGGATTTATCAAATAATATACAAACTTTAGTTAGATTAAGAAGACTTGTCCGTAAAGGAAAATTAATACATGTCCTTATAGCTGAACATACAGTGTCTTTCCCAGACTTTTTCTGTATTGCCTTTTCATTTTTAGCAGTAGGCAAGTAAGAAATGACTTTTTGTTTGGTCTTTTAGCAGACTCCAGGCACTCCTCATGCATCACTATTGCTTGTGGCACTGCTGACTTGATAGAACTCATCTTTAAAAACCAAAAAAGAAGACACCCCCAAATTTTGCTTTCTCATGATTGCAAAAAAATTAATCCTTAATAGCTTTCAAATACTTGTTTTTCATTTCTTCACAAAGATGGAAATTTCACCTGCAGATCTTCAGTAGGCTCTTGAGTGCAGCATTATCCATCTGCCAGTCCATTTACATAATGGTATATATCTATAATTCAGCAGTTTATACAGCCATGGAGGAACATCATAGGCAAATAGCATATATTCCCCTTGATGTTAAATGTCTGAAAGAAACACAGACAAGCATGTGAAATTAGAGTATGGATTCTGGAAGGAAAAGCTGAATGGGTGGAGAGACAGGCTAGACATCACCGAAGACGTCTGTTCTGTTAGGGGGCACCCTTCTGTCCCAATCTTTGAGAACAGTATATCTCAACTCAAGCTAAAATAAGAGTATGTTCCTCTGGTATATGCAAGCTGTCCTTCATTTTAATCCCAGCCTTTAACAAGGCAAGTCTGTTGATGCAAAATATGGGGGAAAAATTATGCAGCTGAAAAATCTCTATATCCTAATGGCAACCCCCACGGTTTTGGTTCCAGTAATTGGTACAGCAAAACCTGAATCATGAGCTCAAGATCATGTCCTGGCGTGACAGTAAGGTTCAAATATAACAGATCAGAAAGACTCTTCTTCCCTACTTTTACTTCTTTTTCACTCTGTTTATCATATATTTATCCCAAGGATGTGGTCTGAATGTATGTTCGTCACAATGCCTACTGGAAAAAGTGAGTATGTAAGAGAGAATTGAGGTTCTTTGGGCAAAGAGAAATGGATTTATTAGGGCCAGGGTGTAGCATCAGTGACTGACTTAGGGCACACTAGAAAGGTCTAACATGGGAGAGAGGAAATAGGGGGTGGGAAATACAGAGACTGATCCCTTAGGAACTCCCTGGAGCTTTTAAGAGAGGACTCAATGAGGAGCTCAGCAACATGGTCTAGGTGGTGGGAGGCTTGCATGAATGGAGTGTGGTGCCTGTGGTTCCATGATTGTGGGCCTGATCCCTGGGTGTGCGTTCACTTGGGAGTTGGACTAGATGATCCTGTGGGTCCCTGCCAACTCAGAAAAACCTGTGAACATGTGAATTGTTTGCTACAGTTGTTAGAGGAAATACAGTATTTTCCATGTATATTACATATATATGCTGATGTAAAATGTTTCAAATCAGTGCTTTTTCTTATTGTCTGAAATATACATGCATAAAAAATTGGTTTAAATTACCCCACACTGATGACAGGGAAAATATTCCATTAATTATAGAAATAATAATTTTTCAGTTTTATAAAAGTCTGTAATTAGAAGCATCTCAAATTCTTTGATTAGCAATACCGAGTGGGAGCCATAAAGTCTTTACAGTGTTACTAGAGTAGAAATTCAGAAAAATCATCCACTGTTGGTGAGAAAAATTATCACCTATAGTGACACCCAATGTGACTTGGTGTCACCTCCTTCTCTCTGGATGTTTTGTTGAGTTTAGATTTTAGGCCCATTTCTTAATGTTTGTTTCACTAACTTGCCCTGCTTCTTATGTATTTATGAACTCTCACAATTTTTTTACTTTTTTACATTGTTGACATTATTCACAACATTCTCAGTATTACATAATTTTTTGTAGAGAACTTATCAGAATAGAAACCTATGAAGATACCTAAGATCATACTTAATACAGTGAATCCCTGCTGCATTGCGACCTCTGCATTATGACCCCACCCATTTGAGAGGAGAATTTCTCCAGTTTTGATTCAAGGATTTGTGAGTTTATCCGGCCGACGCACACGCCGTGCCTCTGCCTGAGGGGTGGTGCCAGAGATCCCTGTGCGGCAGCGCATGAGTCGTGCTGTCCCCTGTTACTCTAAGTGTAGCTGGGGAACTGACCTCGCCTTGGGCGCGTGTTACTGTTTCCATGGCTACAGGCAGGGAAGGGAAGTGCCCCAGGAAAGTGGGGCTGGCCACGGTGGCCAGCGGGACATGCTCACTCCACTGCTGCAGCTGAACCCCCTCGCGCCGTGTGGCACTGCCGGGCCAGCGTGTGACGCAGGGCCGGCAGCACACAGCATGGGAAGGGTGGTGCGGGGTCGTCTTGTCCATCTAGTTGTGATTTTTCTTCCTTAGGGTGTGGCAATTCCTGTCTCTTATTCATATATAATGCTATGGGCAAAATCAAACAAAATAAGTTATTAGTGTGGTGCATCTTTTCTTGCCTTAAGAAATAAAATAGAAAATGAGGAACTTGAAATATCAAATACAGTTTGGTCTGTCAAAAATAGATATATTTCATTACTGTAATATATATGAACTTGTCCTAGTTTGAGTAGTTTTTTTTTTTTCCCTTGGCAGTGAGGGGGGCTAACAGTTCCTACCTGGGGCTCCGTTGCTGCCATGGATACCAAGGTCATGGAGCAGATAGAGACGTTTCTATGAATAACATATTTGAGAAAGGAAAAAGAAAAAGCAGTAGCAGAAAGTAGATGGCCGGACCAGAGACTGGGTGAGAAGATGAGAGCTATGAAGGCACCACCAGGCCAGCCAGAGAAGGGGTAGGAAGGGTTCCAGGCATCTCGCTGCTGCTCATAGAATGGGCCATAGTGAAGCAGACTGTCTGCCTGCAAACCTATGGAATAGAGAGAGAGAAACCAGCAATGCAAAATCCACCTGAGGCCACACTGAAGATGAAGGATCATAATGGAAAGCTGCAGATGTCTTAGAGCCCAGAAACACAGAGCCAGAGCTGAGAGCTCAGCAGAGATCCTTTGGACAGACATCTTGTGACAGATTTGCATTATGGTATGATCTGATCTATGTACTTTGGGACGGGCTTATATATCAAGCAGTGTCAAGGTTTGAGGCAAATTTGGGGCTGAGCCAAAGAAAAAACAAAATAAACCATCTCTCCCCCTCACCAGGTTCAGAAAAAAAAAACCCAAGGAAAGTGTGAAAAGTATAAACTATTTACTTTAGTAAACAGACAAGATACAACAGTGTTAAACAACAAAACCTGAGATGTCCCACAAATCTGGTGATGAAAAGAGTCCTGTGATGTGGAAAGTCCTGCAAATGAAGAGTTCTGTTGGTCTCGATGANCTACATCCACCTGCATCCATCTACATCCTCTCTATTCTAGTCTGGTGCGATCTCATCAGGAATACTCCATCCAGCTCTGGGGTCTACAGTACAAAAAAAACATGGTCCTGTTGGAGTGAGCCCAGAGGAGGGCCAGGAAGA
The DNA here is from genome assembly GCA_013390025.1 of Pitta sordida. Taxonomy (NCBI): domain Eukaryota; kingdom Metazoa; phylum Chordata; class Aves; order Passeriformes; family Pittidae; genus Pitta; species Pitta sordida. The sequence goes on from WEKX01012060.1 coordinate 13,182, forward strand.
TTATTAGAGGGTTGGAGCACCTCTCCGATGAAGACAGGCTGAAAGACTTGGGGTTGTTCAGCCTGGAGAAGAGAAAGTTCTGAGGACAAATTATAGAAGTTTTCCAGTACTTAAAGGGGGTTTTAAGGACTATGAAGACATTTTTTTTTTATCAGGATCTGTTGTGATAGGACAAAGGGCAACCTTTTTAAACTAAAAGAGTATGGCTGTAAGGAAGACATTCAGACATTTGCAACATACTTGTTACTACTTTGTCCCACCAGATAACCCTATCTGAAAAATGCTTTTATGTTTCATCTTACAGTACAACAGGTGTAATTTAGGGTTAACTTCTAGCCTGTAGTTGTGCTTACCTGATAAGCATACTGAAGGTGTATTTGAAGACAGAGAGGGAACAATTATATTTAACTTTATATATAAAGCCACATATGTAATGCTTAAATACAACTCAGTAATTCTATCTCAATGACAGATCTTTCTGAAGACAATAGAATCGACAAATTTTTTTTTTTGGATTGTGGATACAGTAAATCCCTGAATATTCACGGTCTGAATATTCACGGTTTCAAATAATTGCGGATTATTTATCAGCGAGTTGTGGGTCCATGTGTGTGCAGAGCTAGTGCTGTGAACCAAATCAGTCCATGAATATGTAATGAGCTCACAAATACGTAAATTAGCCCTTACCCTCTTGAGTTTCGGCATGCCCTCCATTTGCACAGTTTAAGGAGAAGGGGTAGGGCTGCCATCTCCCTGGAGCCAGGACCACAGCCCGAGCAGTTACGAGTGGGTGCCACAGAAGCAATGGGGACCTCTGGGGTGTTTGTGCAGCTGGCATTGTTCTCCGCTGGGCTGATGGAGGGTGCCAGCATTGTGTGCATCTGTGCACAAGAGTGAGAGGAATCTCCCCGCCACTCTAACGCCCCTGCAGATCCCCACGCAGCACCTTTTGTTGCTGGGGCAATGAAGGGAAGCGCGGCCCTGTAGGGCAGTGTCCATGCTTTCTCCGTGCTGCCTGGGGGGCCAAGACTGCAAGATCCTCCAGCACCGGCAGCACTGCCCATCCCTGGTGTTCGAGTCTGGCCCAGAAGAGGCAGCCAGGTTCACTGGCTGAAAAACCTTAAAAAAACAAACCAAACAAAAAGAACATCTGCCGCCGGTTGCCAATCAGAGCAGTACAAGTCTATGTGAGTGTGAGGCAACTACCGCAAGAGTGGCAAGGCCAGGTATGGAAGGGGAAATGGCAGCAGCCCCGGCACTGCGTGGGAGCAAGGTTGCACCGGGTGAACAGGCACGTTGAAACAGGTGGTCAAGTTGTTGTTGTTTGCCCAGCTTGGAGGGCATATTGCAGCCTGCTTGTGTCACATCCTGTGCCAGTACACAGTGGAATACATGGTAAAACTTTCTTGTAAGAACAGGCAACCTTCCAACAGAAACTCTGACAGTGTTCTCCCCAGAGTCTCTCCACGTCTGCTGCTGTCCCACCTCCTGCCGTCTCCCATTGGCTACCTGGGTGCCTCCACACCATGTCATTGGCTGTGGCAGCTGCTGCTCTGGTTCAGGATGGAATGGGACAACAGAGCTGCTATGCCGCTCTAGTAAGTAAACAAAGCATCCTGGCTCTCCTGCTGGCTCCCGGTTCCATGCTGCGCCACAGCCAGCCCAGGGGGTGGCTACAGAACCTCTGGTTTCCTGTTACCATAGCAAAGCTAGGGAGCCAGCTTTATGAAAGGGCAGCCCCACTTGGCGAACTGCTGCCATAGCCCAAATCTGAAACAGTTTTTGGGACTGCACCTCCACCCTCTCCCAGGGCTGGGGAGGGAAAATTCCCATGGCTCCTGACACACACAAGCATTCCCCAATGACTTCATCCCCCCTTGGGAAAGGCCAAGGGGCCTGTTTTCCGGGCCAGTGCTGGCGAAGGCTCAGGAAGTGCACACCCCTCCTGCTCCTCTGTGCCAACAGAATCAGGTGGCTCCCATGGTCAGATCCTGGAGGAGCCTGGGGGCCACACTTGGGCTGCACTTGCCCCTGCCCAGACCCCAGCCTTGGCCCTGACTTCTGTCCCTGCCAACACCCTGCTGTCTAATGCAGCAGCCACTTGCCCACCTCACCAGAGTGTAGCCAGCCATGTCAAGCAACAAACACCCACATGACTGACGCAAGTCAATGTTCTCTTGGTGCAGCTTGACACCTTCACGATGTTTGATCACATTTGAGTTGAGTTTAAAACTGGCTGCCTGTCTGGGAAGACATTCCCTTAGGTCTCCTGAGGGACCACGGTGCAGTGGGTGGTCCTGGAAACATCCTTTAGAGATCAGGAGAAGAGGGGGAGTGGCTACAGGTGGAGTCTAATTGAATATTCATGGATTTGGTATCTTAACGGATTTAATGACTTATGTGGCCTGCCCAGACCTGTCCCCCTGGGAGTTCCAGGGGCTCACTATTTTTGAATTATGACAAGATAGAGGACCACCTGGTTCAGGAAGTCTACATCATGTCTCAGAGCCTACATAGAAAGTTTTTTGAATAGTTTTAGCCCTGTGTAGAGAAAACATACTACTTTTTTGTAAAACTTGCATCAAAGAATGAGTGCCTTCATATGGTGCCACTGCAAGAAATGCAACAGTACTTGATAAATATTACATGTAAGTACTTGTATAGATGGGGAGACAAAATATTACCTTCCCAGGAAAATAAAAGGACCAGTCCTTGAGGATGTACTAAAGCACTTTTACAGAAGGTTGTAAAAATCCTGCAACTTAAGGCTTGGAAAGCACGGAGATATCTCAAATCGTCTGAATGTAAAAGCTCTCCTTCTGTTCTGTGTTGTAGTTGTTTGTAGCAATTAAAAATAACAATAATGGACCACAAAAACACGTGGAACAATATTTATTGCTGTTCTACATAGTTATATTTCCACAACGCCCATCTTGATACATCTTGCTGCTGTAAAAGTGCGACTGACAATTTATCATCCCAGTTATAGAACATCCTTCATTATTTACAGAAATTGTGTTTGCAAAGACAAATTACCTCTGTTCTTTCCAGAAGAAATAAGAAAGTGATAACACTTTTTGTTAAAAACCAATTTCTTTCTTACCCCTTGAGCTTGTTTCTTGCTTGTCTAATCATGGGGTTTCATAGCCAGTTTGACTGACTGTGCTATTGTATTTGTTAGCTGTCATGGGTTAAGGATGTTTTTCTTGTCCACTTTCATTCTCCACCCTAATGATGGTAGTAATAAAGTATTTCTTGAAATTAATGTATTCAGTTATGTGGTTTGATTATCATTTTTTAAGCAGATGCATAAATACTTATGGTATTATATTGACTATTTTAGTGGAATATATCATCTCCTGACAGATCACAATGAACACACTTCTTCACAAACCAGTGATATGGGGCTAATCCTTAAACTGTTGTCTTTATTAGACAAACACTAAGAACAGTTCTTGGATGCATATTACACATTGATTATTCATAAATTAAAGTATTATTTCTTAATGACTCTGCATAACTTAGACATTAATGCTACGAAGTTAATTTTTGAGCTTTCAAGCACTCATTCTCTGATAATATTTCCTATTTATGAGCCTCACAGAGAAGCTTCCGCAGAGTATTCTAATAATCCCTCTAAAAATGACAGCAAATTTATTAGTCAAGTGTGGAAACAAGAAGAAAATTCATGCAAGGAATCCAAGGATATCGTGAGAAGAATTAACAATGAGAAATATATTTCCACTCTGGGGAAAGGCAAGAGGAAGTTGAAAAAAAAAATTAAACCAACAGGGATCTGGATGTGGTCTAAGGTTTATTTCAACTTATGTTTTTGTAATTAAATGCACATTTCTAACTAAGGAGCCTAGTTTACGCTTTGAGCCACCGCTAAGTACACGAGCCATTGCATTATTCAGTGATAGCACAGTAAATATTAATTTGCACAATGACTATATTTTTGGTGAAGTATCAGTAGAGCAGAACAAGTTGAATCTCACAGTAATTAGAAAACATAGCAAGTCTATGGTGGTGAAATGTGAATGTTTTGGTGGACTTAGGAAAAAAGTTAATGTGCAATGTACAAGAAAGCCAGCCTTGACAGCAGCTCTTGACAGTAACTCTAATGAAGGGGAATTGGCTTTGGTTTTGTTATGCCCTTGTTGTGTGCATGATAGGAAAGAGAACAGGAAAATGACTTTTTATCCTGTATTCATACTTTGATTACAGAACTAAAAATAAAGGACTGCATCTCTAGTTGTCTTCTGTTGTATCAGTATAAAAATACTATCAGTAAAAGTATGTCAATATTATCCCAAGAAAATATAGGGGAGTCCTTTAAAATTTGAATAACATCCTCTGGGGTTTAATTGCAAATCATCTCACCTAGAATGCAATGAAAGTTTATATTGGAAATGTTCCTAAGAGTGACTCATTTGGACTATTCACTTAAGATGTCTGGAACATTGCACAGTAAGTTCCAACATTTAAAAATTATGACTTACGGCTATTTTAAAACCAGTCTTGTTAAGATCTCATTTTCTTTTTTATACTTGAAATAACTGGAGGGAAAAATGTAATTGAATCTTATGTATCTTTGTGGGGGGGGAGGGAAGATGTATGAGCTGGGGGTTAAATAGAGGTTATGCTGTACCAGCTTCACTTCTGGAAGAAAATGTATTTTCTTCTAATGAATGCTCATTATGTTCTAGAGAGAGTTTTCCCTTCCTACAAGTATACTACAGATAGCACAGAAACAGCTAGCATGATGTAGCAAAGGTAAGATCTCCATTTGGGGCTTATGTAGGTTTTTCTTAGTGCTAAACACAGCTTTATTTTCTCATTCTTTGCCCTATAATTTCTTGTTTAGACATTTAAAAAAATTAACATTTAGCCTACTGTTGACTGCATTTAGGACTGCTAAGGTGAAGCTCTGTTTGATGGAAAGTCTATGATCAAGATATAAAATTACAGTCATCATTTTAGATATCCTTTTGACTCAATTTTATCTAAAAATGTTAAGGCTGTTTTAGTGTGAACAGAGATCATTACTGCTCAAGAGATTTGCTTTCATTTATCAAACTATCCCTTCTCATACAAACTGATTAAACTGTAATTTAAAAAACCTATAATGTAAAGAAATAATAATTTCTTTATTTTAATTCATTTCTCTCCAAAAAAAGTTTCTCAGATAGTCACTTGTGTCCATATTAATTTCACTACATGTGTGGAAGAACACAGATGGGACCCGTTCTTGTACTTCCAAGGTAGTTTATGTTTACTGCATTTGTCCCTGGAAGAGAAATAACCTGGTCAGGCAATCCCAAAGCTCTCTCTGCTCATCACTGAGAGTCCTTAATTGTATTTTCTCTAAAACAATTATGATCCTTAAAGACATGGATAGCACCAAATCTGGATTGAGAAACTCTCTCTGTTCAACATCACTGAATCTGAAGAATTCCTCATTTGATTCTCTGCCAAGGAATAAAAAAACCTACATTCAGCTACTCTACAGATTTAACCCTCACATTCGAGACTGGAGTCCTGGTCCAAGCTACTTAGAGGAAACCAAACTGCCATGGCAGATCAAGAGTGTCAGTGCTGCCTGTATATCTGCATGGAGTGAATTTGAGAATGCCTCAGGTTGCATAAAAACATCTCTACCAGTAAATAAAACAGGTCAGGGACTTTTACTGGCTTGAGGCAAATGCAGGCATGTTTGCTCTGCTTTGAAGCAAACTTTGCCTTTATTTGCTCCGTCATTAGAATATTCCTTTCATGTTTACATTAAAATTATTAACTATTGGACATATACTATCAGTTAAGAAAATGAAACTGTGTATTTATTTTACCATAGTCTGCTGAACTGTGAAAATATGGTTTAAATACTTTCACAAAGAAAATTGCTTATGAAAATAGAGCTGAATTAAAAATTAAGTTCAATTCTCATTTTCTTAGTCTGTATGTAATGTAAATGCTAAGCATAGAGCTGGTTTGTTTCTCTTTTTGCCTCGAGCTCCAGTCTTGTGTTCCTAAATCAAAAGGGAGTGAGCCATTAGAACGAGAGCCCTGTGAAGTAGAGTTGTAATGATACTTGTATTGAAGATATGTATAAGAAGGATCTCTAAATCTATAATTTTTAAGGTTAAAAGTAATTTTTTTATGCTCCACCAATACAAAAATAATATCTATGATATACTCAGAAGAAAGGAATCAAGGAGACAAATGTTTAATTATAGTGGATTATTTCCTTTGCAGCTGTGTCACATTAGCTTGGAAGCAGTGGGGTATCTCCTCGCAAACTTTGACTCTCCTACAAAGATATTTTTGACCAAACTGAGAATTAGAATCAATTACAGGGGAGAGAAGTGATGAAAGGTATAGTTTTCCCAACAGAAATCTCTGAATTTACTGTCATACAATAACTTTCTATTTTATTGGTTGCTAATTGCCAAAGGCTTATATGAGAATCTTAGGGTTAAGAGTTGCCTTCCTTAAAAAAAAAAAAATTAAACATTAAAAAATTGGTCTGGTTGATGAGAGAAAGCAGAGAATAGAGAAGTTTATGTAGTGCAGAGTAATTTCTTTTATGCAGCTTTTATGCACCTGATTTATACTAGCTATGACTGTAATGTTTATGTTTAATAGAATATTTAATGTATATTTCAAATAGAATTAATAAAAGGTAATGTAAAAATTTTCTGTTTAGGCTAATTTTTCCAAATCCTGTTAAGCACAGAGTAGCATATATGGTGGTATTTGCATGCTTCTGAAAATCTTGGCATGAATACCTTTTGGATATTTCTGCAATTCTGAATTTATAAGCTAGTTATATCATTCACCTTGGGGAATTTTCTGAGAACATTCGGTAGTGCTACAATGCCCAGATTAAGGTCCTTTTTCTTCTGAGGTCTTGGAATATGTAATTGAGGTGTAGGTTTTCCTGTTTGGGGGGGTTGGTTCTGGGAGATTGGAGGTTTTTTCTGGGGATTTTTTGCTTTTTAAGAATTTTTCCATGGGCTTATCCTGTAAAGGATGTATTGGCAAAAATAATGACTACAAATATTCTAGACAGAAAAGAGAGAATATCCTCAGGCCTCTTAAGATCTCCCTGTGAAAATGTATACTAGAAAAACCACTCTTTAGGTCTGATTTATTGGCTTGTTAAGTTGTAGGGAGTTTACCAATTCAGTGAGTGAGACCCAGGGACAAGGTGGATCACAGGTAGCACCTACCTAAATTTAGCAAGGGGCGTATAAGGCAAAAGGCCTAATACCAAGACATGATCTTCTGAATTCAGAAGGAAATATACTGTGATGCATGTAGGGGTTAAACAATGACCACCAATTTGTCTATGAAATGCATTGTGAAGGATTAAAGTTACTTTTAGTGTCTTTCCACTAAAACAAAACCAAAAAAAAGGTTTTAAAAAAAAGGTTTTAAATAAAAAGGTTTTAAAGACTGGTTCTAGGAGATACCTGTTTAGGAGTCAGATGAGGCTGGATTTCACATCTTTCTTCCAATCTTTCTTTCCCTGGCTATTATTGCAGAATATGCCCTGTTCTTGTCTTGTCTTTTTATTTAGACCTTTTACTTTCTTTGACAGCCCTTCTGTTGAGAGTTTATCTTTCATTAGCTTTTAGGTCTCAAGCCATCATATACTGTCCTGGTACTTTGGGGCACATTGATCTTTTTTTCAGCATTGTCTGACTCACTTGAAGGCTTATCACCAGCATTTCTTTGAAAGGCTATCTCTAGTTTAATATCTAAAGGTTAAACAACACACAATAGACCCTTGAAATCTCACCAGAAGAGTCCTAAACCAGTATTATCACTATTCTGCTCTTATATTTCTCAGTTTTAATTACTTAGATGTGTAGGAGACAAACTTTAAAACAGTAATTAAATGTGATTTTTTGAAAGTTCTTTAAATTCTCACATGTATTTTACTAATATGCACAAGTAGTCTCAAAATTAATAAAGTCATCTTCATTAACACAACACTACCCATCTGATCTGACACCCACAGATCTTTTTCACTGGATTTTTGAGTGTGGTTTGTTTCTTAGGTTTTTTTAAGTCCCAAACACAAAACACTTCTTTCTCCATTAAGTAGTTGGCTGTAATGGAACATGTGTTTTGTTTTTTAAATGATTCTGCTATAAAAATGAAGAGATGTGGGAAATCCTGATAGAGTCACCTTGCCTTAGATTGCATAATGTGCCTAACGAATTGGAATTAAAAAGGAAAAAATCGTGTGAGGCTTAGCCTGTAGTTGTTTAATTTGGAGGAAAATACTGAGAAGCTCAGGCACTTTGCTCAACAAACTGGTAAGAAAGGAAGAAGAGCGGAGGTGGAAAGGTGGAGAACAGGGGTGAAGAAGACTAGTTTTTCTACCTTGCCTTTATGTCACAGGTTCACAGGTTATTC
>WEKX01012061.1:0-48240 GCA_013390025.1 Pitta sordida
TATGACCTCTCGTCCTGTCCTCACAGACCAAGGAGAAAAGATGAAACTTGCTCAGTGTTTGTTGCTGTACATCACTGCTTCCTTTGCCTCTGTGGGGAGAGAGACAAACGTGGTTTGTCTTACACCGATTGATCCAGTCATTTCTCATTCATTTTTTTGTTTTACCATTTCAATATCTTTTTTATTTTTTTAATTTTGTTGCCCACTGCAATTTCAGCTACACTAGGAGTCATCTAGGCATGCTTATTTTTTATATATTTATTTTATTAGTACTACTAGTATAGCATTCCTACTGTACACATTGCTAATGTACACATGTTGTTTAATGACCCTCACTTCTTTTTCTTGGGACAAAGGATGCTGAGGTGCACTTGAATGCTTGTTCCTTTGCAGTGAACAACAGGCATCATGTAAATGATGATTTGTATATAGGAATGTCCTGCACAAATTAAAATTCATGTTTAAAGTCACATTTTATTTTTTCACATATGTTGCCATTACATTTAAGATTTTGTGTTCCTCAAAATTATTTTTAATTGGTTTTCCTCCTGTTGGATTATGCAATTTTCCCATTATCAGTTTGTTGGATTCTGAGGTAATCTGTATTTCATTTTCAGGTGATGTTGTAAAGTACCTATCCTTTAGCTTCTACAGGTTTTCCTTACAAAGATACCAAGTGATGTTCATAAGGCAAAACTGCTAAAATGTGGTCTGTTCATGTATAAAATAATTTTGGAAAAGTTATTATTTGAAAATAATTAAACTCTACAATAAATAAGTCACACAATGCACAGTTATTGATCACTCTTGGGATGGGTTTTTTGGTCTTTCATTGTTACGGAAGTTGTTTATTTTTCTGGGTTAATCCATGGATTTAACGCTATAAAATTATCTCACTCCGATTTTGCAGCATAACTGCAAACTATTTCTAAATAGATTATAAGAGTTTAGTGATTTGGTTTAGCACAAGCCAATCCTTTTGCCATCCTGTGTCATTCTGTAGTTTGGTGGGATTATTTCTATTTCTGTCTTTCAATGCAGTTTAATACAGATAGTAAATAATTATGATCCAGACGTTCTCTTATCTTACAAATATTTTTAATATTAATGATACAACATATTCCAGTGAAATTTTAATGTAAATGTTCTTAAAATAGTCAGGCTGGATACTTTTGTTAGGATGTTTCACCATCTGTGTCATGACTAAAAAGAAAAGTCAGAAAATTATTTTGTATAATGAAGAAATATCATTTATAGGTAAGAAATATTTTTAGCTCCCCTTCCACCTCTGTTTTGTAAGAAATGTTTTACAGATTGTTATATCTTCAGACTAATCTTTCAATGCTGCATTCTGTCATTTTTGGATACCCACTGGTATATTCAGTTGAAAAGCAGTTGTCTACAAAAGCACTTTTAAATGCATATTATGCCTGCTCTATTATATTTTTATGGCAATGCCTGTGGCATAAAAAGAGGAAGGAGAAAAAAGATAAATAAAATTTTTAAAATAGCACATTTTCACCAAATCAGCCTTTTTGCTAGTTTTTTTTTTCTATTTATTAAGATGCTTTATAGCAAAATTATTCCTTTTAGTCAAGTGCCAATTTAATTGAGTTTAGTGTGTTTGAGCGCAGTGACCTGTCAGGGTTATACAGACATAGGGGAAAGAGGCATTTACTCTCATGAATAGATTCTGTAACAACAGCACGATCAGTCCCGGAAATGTAAATATCTTCGTTCTAAATGTTCCTCACTACAAGTGGGACACCATTGTAATCTCAATTTAAAGTTTTTAATACATCTCTATTTGTAATATTATCTCCTCAAAATGAATAATTACGGCATGCCTGTGTGTCTGGATCTCCAAAGGCGTTTCCCAAGCAGTCATCTCTTTCGAAATGTAGAACTCAATTGTAACAGAGAGAGCTGTAGCGTGGGTTTATTAATGACCTTGGCAGCAGACCATGTACAACCATTATTTATTACATTTCACATTCAGTTTTCATACTGGCATTCCCTGTGATATTGCTGCTCCTTGATCTTTCACTGGTTCTGTTGGGAACTGGAGATTTGCACCTGAAGATGTTCTCTGTAGCCCCTCGTACTGCACAGCTGACTCCAGCCTCTCCTTCACTGTCAAGTTCCCCATCTGCTTCCATCTGTATTTGCTTTTGTAGCTCAGATTAGACATTTTCACTGTTATTTCTTCCAAGTTTATGATAATATGAATGTCTACAGTGAAACCAGTGGCTTTATGTAGTTCTGCTTTCTTAATGCCTTTTTGCTCTCCCATACTGACCCTGTCCTAATGCCAGAAAATTCTGTTATTAAGAACAACTTCTGCCTGAAGACAACTGAAACTGTTTAAAACCTGCTTGTTTTCCATGTTCCTCCATGATCAGTTGTCCATGTCCCAATCTCATCATTATCTATTTGCCTGCTCATGACTAATTTTCTGTGTGAAATTCCCTTACGGAAAACACACCTTTATCTCTTTTTCTATTCTGTCTGCCCAAGACAAGTCTATACTAACGTTCTGCACCTTCAAAGGGCAGTGATTTTACCTCAAAGATTAAAAGGAAATTAGAGCCATGCTGACAGATTCAGCCCCTTTGAAGTTTATTGGAGACAGCAAGCATCTGGAAAATATTAAAGTGGCAAATAACAATGTTTTTTTGAGGCTTCTATCATGTGCCTCAGATATGTTTCAATATTGCTGATTTTTACAACTAAACTGCTAAGATGGGTAAAGAACTGCTAATATTTTTGCCTAATTTGTTTATCAGTTTCTTGCATGTGGAGCTGTAAGATTTCTTTCTTCACCAGATGATGTGGTGTAGGATTTTGGAGAATATAATTACGTATACATTACACACAATTTTCTTTTGAGGTTATACTTGCATGCTTCATGGTGATTCTTTTGCTAGTGTCACTATCTTATATTCTTCAAGCTAAGACATATGTCATAATGATTCTTATAGATAGTGGAAGCATTTGAAACCTTCAATATATGGATTTAGGTACAAAATTAAGATATGTCAAATTCTCAAATAAATCTTTCCCTTTAAAAATTGTGATATTAAGTGAAAATAGACTTTCTTAAGTTTTAATCACGTGAGCTGAATCCCAAGGAGGAGTGGTGCAAAACTTCAGTAAGAAATACACAGACTTTATTTCATGATTGTCATGTGCCGAGAGCTTGAGTCCAGTAGACTGTTCTAAATATAAAGATTATAGTGTTTCTGTGTAAGAATGGAGATTTTATTTTGCAGCTGTAGGTTGAAAACTGATATTTTAAAAAGACTAATTCCTTAAGTAGTATCTTAGTAAAATAGGCTGTCAGTGCAAGCATTTTTGTCTTACATTCCTGAGAAGAGATCTGGAAAAAACCAGAACAGATTCATCTTTTGAAAGATTATGGTAATGTGTCCCTGTGACACAGAATGTGCTAAAATGGTGGTAAGCAGGTGGAAAAGTCAGTTGGGTTCAGTTGTAAAATATGTCATTGTGAACCCTAATGTGTGTAATTAATTAGTAATTAGAGGTGCCTTTGCAGTGAGGAAAGTAAATACACTTTGTAATGTGTATTTACCATCTTAATTAAGTAACTAAACTTATTTCAATAAATATGAAGAACTTCTAAATGATAATGCAATTTAGCTATTGTGTGACAATTTTTGAATCAACTACGAATAACAATATATAAAAATAAGACCATCTGTGCCTTCCCTCTGTAGAGTTTGAGTTAAGCACCTTCATAATAAATCCTACCAAAAATGCAATTAGTGTCGAAAAAGAAGTTCAAGCTTAATATGAAACACAGTAAAGAGATTTATTTGACTGGTGGGTTGTGCTGGAACAGGCTTAGGAGCCAAGAGAGAAAACAGCCATTCTGCAGTGATCTGTAAAGGCTAAAAGGAGTTAAAAGCATCACCGGCAAAGCTGGCTGGGGTTTCCAAGTAGGAATTGCACTGTTTTTGTCTAAATTACTTTGTATCTTTCCAAACCTTCTATTATACAACAATATCAGTTGTTAAGCACGTCCACCTCTATATGTTGCACTTTGTTAAATCCTTAGAAAGGCATCAGATAACAGTAGGTCCTAGAACTGTGTGAGAGTAATGCTCTATTGCACCTCCCTAAAGATAACTCATGTTGAAATCCATAAATAATTCAAAAATACATAGGAAAAAACATGCTTCGTTGCACAATATGCAACAGAGGCAGATGAAAAGTGACCACTTCCAGCTGTTTCCACGAGGAGAGTTTTTGAGCTTCTGTAGTAAACTTAATCATATTTACATCAGGATGAATAAGCAATTGAATTTCATTGAGGTATTTGTTTCTGGTTTTGATGGATTTGCTGAGACTGCATCCATGGACTCCTTGTGTTTGCTTTTATGCACGGAGAGTGTTCTGAATCCCAGTGGGAGAAATATTTCCATGTTGATAATCATACAAGGAAATTATAGCAGAATAGCTGTGTGCTTATCCAGGTAGCTGGCTCCTGGAGCACATATTGTGAACATAAATAATATCTAGGGCTCTCTGAAGACAGGAAATACTCCTGTCCCTTTAGGAGAACTCTTTATGCTTTCACTCCCATGCTTGCTTACACACATATGTATGGTTATAAATTAAAAAAAATTAGAAACATACGATATTAATATTTCTTTGATTAAGTCTGTTGTTTTATGTATTACTCAAGAATTTTAGAAAAGGATTCTGGAATGAAGATTGTGGTGATAATAACAGGAATTGAAGATACAAAGCTCTAGTTTTAAACTAAAAATACACTCAGAATGTTGTATGTGCCATGGCAGAGTACTGCTGACTCCTTCCATGAGGCTTCCTGTTGACTTCCTAGAATCACTGTTATTTGTGTAGTTCTTGAGAAGATGCTGGTGGTCTCTTAAATGGGTTGCTGTGTTAATGGCTGACATCTATTAACTTTATACCATCTTCATTGGATCCTTTTAGATGTTCAGCCAACTGGTCAGGCACACAGTGTGAGAGGCCAGCTCCCAAAAGCAGCAAGTCCGACAACATCAGTACAAGTAAGTACTTCAGATAAGTGCTACCACTTGTCAAATTTGCCTCTGTTTAGAAATCTATAAAGCTGGTGAAATTTTCTTAAGGAAATTGTATCAAGTGACAAGCGTTTGGCGATATCAGCACAGTGCAGAGAACCAATACGAGACCTTTGACCATTTAAGTCCTACTGAAAGCATCTAAAATAGAGTTGTAAGTAGTGCGTAACTTTTGTATTGGATGTCTGCAGAGGTTTGAATTTTACCTACTGTGAAAATCATCCCGAAAGTAAGAATGGCTCCCGTCGGATCTTTTCAAACGTGTCTTTAAGCATAAAAGGAAGGTATTGCTGCACCATTGGCATTTTAAACTGGACAAGGTTCCCTGCAGAGTNTAATAAATGAATAAATAGAGCCAATGAAACAAGAATATGCAGCAATATTTTTGTTTTCCACCACTTAAGGACTGTGATATTAAAGAAAATACATGCCATTCCACACTGGCTTTCTGCTGGAGTCCTGTAGTTTCTAAAGGCCATGTTAGTCATAACTTAAAATTATTTGCTATATGTATTTTTACAACCAGATGCTTACAGTAAGTCTGAGAAGCTCTTTAAAGGGCACAATTGCTGACCTTATTTTTGCAGGTAGTCTCATTTTAGTGAAATTGTCTGCCAAAATAATGTTAAGCCCATTTTCTTCTCTGTTCCCTCCTTGCCTTTAACATCCCTGTCTGATCTGGGCACTGTTTTTCTGCTGCATTAAGCATTATTGTAGTTTTTGTGATTGCCTGTATCAACATAACAAAATTGTTGGCTCCCAAGTACAATGCAGTAAAATGCAGGAATGCAGCGACCATCTAGAAATTAATATTACTCACTACTTCTTGTTTTACCACAAATAAAAGTAATAAATACATATAAATGCTAATGAATCCTTCAATCAGAGCCAAGCCTACTTAATATTTTTAATTTAGTTGCTTGACTTAAACTGCAGAAGAGGATGGTGACAGTCAGTAGCCACTCCATCCAAATTGTTCAGTAATTCCACACATTTTCATGGTGTGTTGTTGCAAATGAGGGCAGGGAATTTGTCCAAAGTGTATTGGTATCCAGAAACAGGAAAATCCTGATTTGTTTATAAAAGTAGTTGTCGGTACACTATTATCTGTAATGAAGTTGCTTTTTTTAATTGATCAGCATTAAAATCTCAAATCAGTGAAGCTCATCGCATGCAATTGCCTTTGTTGGTGTGGGAAGTTATTCTTTTTTAATTCATTTAACTGTTCTACAGCTGTGAAGCCATGATTATATAATAATATTTCCTTCTCCTCTTTTAGGAAGCATTGCAATCATTGTTCCTCTTGTTTTACTGGTGACTTTGATCACTACTCTAGTAATTGGACTATTTCTTTGCAAAAGGAAACGAAGGTAAGTACTTTTATATTTAGGTATGAAATAAAAAAATAGATCTTGTGTACATCTTTTTATATACAAAAAATCACTTCATATATTTTGAATATTTATTAAAAAAGCCAAAACAACTAAAAAAACCCAACCAACCAATAAAACCTCCCGCAACAAATGACCCAAAGCTTGTTTATAGATGCAGGGAATTAGTTACATTTTGGGTTGAACTGGAACAACCGTGTCTTATTGACAGTTTTGTTCATCATACACTCAATAAAAAACTGTAGTCCTTACCCACTTTGCTACATCTTGCCAAGACTGTATAAATGTTAAACTTAATCTAGAGATTTAGAGAACTTGATAAACAGAATTAATGTATTTAATTAATACCACATAATTAATATTGTTCAGGATATAGTTAAGATATAAACAATGAACAAAGTATTTACTGCAGAGTCCCAAGCCTTGTTGTCATTACTGTATTCCTTTAGTATCTTGCACAGGAAGCCAAATTCCAGCACTGAAAGGGGAACATTTGTTCTCTTGAATTTAGTTGCCATAGAGCTGATAATTAACTTGGGGAGTTGTATTGGAGCTTTTGACTTTGGCCTTTTCTACTCCACCTCTGAAGCCAAGATAAAGTCTTTTTGTTAAGTCCTTTAGAAATATGTGATGAATTTCTGCAAATGTGGCCATTTTATCGACTAGTTCGGTCCTCTAGGCTAAAAGAATCCTTTAAATAACTATGATCTGGCATGTCCACTGCAAACTCTGGTGTAAACTAACAAGCATTAATTTTTAAAGCCATTCTGTGAAGCCAACAAGATAAATACATTTCCTGACCATGCTGTTAGTAATGCTGACCCTGCCAGGCTCTCTGGATGTCATTATGTGCTGCTGTACCTCAAACCCCAAGTTTAGTGATAACTGGATCCTGAAAAGTAGTGGCTGGTCTGTAAATTATTTAAGTTACTGAGAATCACTTGTTAAATAATAGATTTTCAGAGGAGAAATAGAAGTAGCCCCAGTAAAGCATTTTCTTTATAAAATTATATGTGAAAATGCATTTTAAAGTTATTTTATCTCTTCAAAGAAGACTGTCAAGTACTAAGCTAGGTGTAGCTGTTCAACACTTGTACACTGCAGTCAAGTGCTTATTTTAGGAATTCTTTTCTTTGCTATTTTTGAAAAATACAGATGATTTAGTATGTTGGATTTCAGACACTGACTGCATCTTTCTCAACCAACAAGAGGACTCGACTGCTATCATCCTGACTGTGACCTCCCTATTATTCCCTTGTAATTCTAGAGAACATACTGCATTTGGAAAAAAATTACCCTCTTGAGGTTTTTTCAATTGCTCAGGCTGAAAACACCTCCTTAGCTAAAAGAAATGAATTCAACAAATGAAACAATTCAACTCAATCACTTATCTTTGCTGATACCTAATTCAAGGTTGAAAATAACTCTGTCTTTTATTAAAGCTTGAAAAAAATTCAAGTTGAACTTCAGCTTTCCAATAACAACTGACAGGGAACTCAAGCTGGAACTATGAGGAGTTCATACATTTTTAATGCATCGTAATGAAAGCTTTTGCTTGTCCTCAGTTTACAACTGACTTTGGGCAACTGATCTGTAGTACAAATGAAATGAATGAGAGGGAACGTGGCTCATGTTCACTCCATTCCTGCAGGGAATCTGCAATGAGTTTGCAAGGCTTTCCTTGCGAAGTGAGGGAGTTCTGGAAATAATTGGAGGAACTCAGGATTGTAGGCAATGAGTTTAGCACTTTGTATGAATTCGTGCCACTACAGTCAAACTGAGAAAAACAATAAAATTCCACTTCCAGCTTCTGTGAGATCTGTGCATAGACTCAGATTGCTACTTTGCTTGGAAAATGGTAGGATTTTCTCATTGTCTCTGCGGGAAGCACTTTTTCATCCTGTTGGTTTTAGAGATTAAACAGAAATAGAATATGCAAGAAATTGCCTGCAAAGTCTCTAGCTTCTCTTTTTGTGTGTTTATGCATTACAGGACAAAAACTATCAGAAGACAACCCATGATAAATGGAGGAATCAATGTAGAAATCGGCAATCCATCCTATAACATGTATGAGGTGGGCCATGACCACAGTGAAGGTGGTCTTTTAGCCTCAGATTTTACTGTAAACGCAGAAAAGGTAACTTTTTCTAGTGGCAAAACCACTACTTATTTTTTCTCTGACGAAGGTTTTGACTTTAAATGCAATGAATGGAAGCATGGAAATCATTTAGATTTAGTTCATGAATATAAAAGCAAGTTAGATTTCATTAGAATAAATATAATTTATATATTAACAGATATTTTGTAGTCTGTTGATTGCTGATGATCATTTTCCCTAGTACCTATATTTACCAAAATAGTGTGAACTACAAGGTGAGTTTTCTGCCATAGACACATCTGCCTTAAGAAGCCAAACCATGAACTATCTTTTTAGTCAAGTAGCAAATACTGAATAGAAATATATTATTGTTTGAAGCACCAGAGAGTGTATGCATACATATGAGACTAACTTATTTCACACCTGAAAACCTCCAAAAGCATGAAGAATTGGGATTCCTGTCGGGATAGATAGATTAAATGTTTACACAAAACTAGTAAGTATTCTCAGTTTCCTTGTAAAAGATGCTGTCACTTGTGCAGCACCACTCTGCGGTGATTGAACTCCCTGAGTGATGTGACACGGGATGAAGGGGGTAATGCTGCGATATCTTTCCCAGAGCTCCATAATCAGACATCCACCAAAGGGCAGCCATCATCCCGTGGCATTTCTGACAAAGCAATAGCCGGATTACTGATAGCTCTAGGAATGTCATAGAATCACACAGTCAGTGTGCTGAATGCAGGAGGTAAGCTGAAAATGGAGTTACTCACTGGAGGCACAGTGACTGAGCCACTGCTTATTGTGAGGTCTGGCTCTAATCCTTAGTAGGAAATGATGGGAAAATGGCTGAATTTTATTTTTCGTGCTGAAGAAGAGCAGCAAGATTTTCTTAAATGTAGATCACTCTAAAATAATGTCTTTAATTGCTGCACTGTTTACTTAACAGTGTTGATAATTACGCATGGAAAATGTTCTATTAGCACAGAAACTAAAATTTTCTGTTTATACAGGCCAGATACATAGGGGGAGGGCCCACTGCATTCAAGCTTCCCCACACAGCTCCATCAATCTACCTAAACTCTGACTTGAAAGGACCACTATCAACAGGGGTGAGAAATGATGATTCAAATCCATTTCATTCCACCACAACTCCTTTCTAGAGGAAGTTTGTCTGTCATTTTTGAATGGACGCATTTTCTGTTTGTTTATATTTTGGTTTTCATTCTTTTAATGGAAAGAAGAATAACAGTAAACACATAAAACATTTACTCTTTGAAATAGTGTCCCTTTCTGCATACATACACCTGTATCCATCATTGTTACATGATCTAAAACTGCAAATGTGTCTTTGCAAAGGAGTGAAAAACCAGTAAGCAATGTAATGCTTTTGCACAACATTATATAGTTTAGCATAGCATTCATAGCCATGTATCTTCATGTATTTTCAGTTTATATGTAATTACAAGCATTTAGATAATCCAAAAAAATGAAAATAAATGCTTTTATTTTAGAGGAATTTGATGCAGATAAAAATTAATTTCCTTTAGTATTTGAAATGCAGTTTTTGATTGTTCAGCTTTCAATGGATTTGTATCATAAACCTCTTCCATCTAAAACATCAAATTTTTTACTGCCTTTTAGCATTATACTTACAAACATTGAAATTCCAAATAAAAAAGGGACACCGATATTCATTTTCATGTTCCTCAATATATTTTCATCTTTTGTGCCATTTATGTTCTTGCATGATTGTAATAAATTGTATTTAGTAGTTTAACAGTTTTTATAGGTTGTGATTTTTTTTTGATGGAGCACAGAACCTTGGATGACGAAAGCTGAAATATTTGCCCATCTGTAACTGTAACTCTCATAAATTTTAGTCACTCCAGTTCCTTTCTGTACCTCACTGTACTGCATTATGCTATCAGTACCCAGGCAAAGATGTCTCATGGGGCAGAGACATAACTCCATGTCAGTAATTCCATAAGGCACTGTATAGGTGCCAAGTGTCTCACTTCTGTTGTGGTTGTCATCCTTAATAATGGTCATCGATGGGATAAAAAGTCCTGAGAATGGAAATAGAACTAAATTTCTGTTTTACTCAATTTCTGATTATAATCATGACAACAAATGCCAAGATCTCCAGTGGAGACTGACGAATAGACCTTAAAGTAGCTCCTTTTTTTTTAATTTATTTTTTAATGTCTGGATGGCGAGGCAATCACTTTCTCATCTGTAATAAATGGAATAGGCAGCTTTTAACTAACTCAATGAGCACCTGCTGCAGCTACTCAGCCTGAGGAATATCTGAATCCTGATTATTAACAGGGAAAGGAAGAACTAAGACTCCAGTCATCCTTCCTTCCTTGTTTCCCAGGGTGTGCTCAGGATATTTTCAAGTCAAGAAAACCTACTCACTTTTGGTTTGGGTGATTTAAGTTTATCCACTTCCTTCATACCTCAAATGAATTAATTTCCCTGTTTTAGAGCTTGCTGGTGTTCCACTCAGTATTTACCACAGCACAGCTATGCAGTTTCAAACGTTACAAGGAAGAGGAGGATTTTGACCAGTTAATTCAGGAAAATGCTGAACATCAATTTGGATAACAAAGGTCTTCTAGAGTCAAAAAAGGCACAAAGTATGAAGGGAGTAGGGGAGACCTTTACATGATGGTCCTTGGATAGTGCTTTCTCCTTAGCATGGTTGACAAGAGAGTTAGTTTTCCTCCACATTATACATCCTTCTGTGCTGTCAGTCTCAGGGGATTTCTCACACACTGAAGTGCTTTGCAGCATTAAAAATGAACTTGTCCTATCCTGAAGTACCACTCATTCCAGTAGATGGTTTTCCTTACAGTCCAAACTAACAAAATTGTTGAGAAAAGACTTCTCAGTCTGTAACTACTATGATATATTAACAGTTATGCTGGTTTATTATTAAAGTTTAATTTACATTACGCAAGTATTGAATTTTTTAGTCAAATCATGTTGTGTATTTGGGCCACAGAATTCGAAAACATGGTCAGCTATTGATGGGATGCTGATGTCTTAGAACAGGTAATATATGGAAACTGTTGGCTGCAGTTTTCTACTGTTAAACTTGTCACATGGTCTCACAGTGCACCTTCTCTATAAACTCTTTCATATTTATTCTGAAATCTTCCAGTGTAATAAGGTGAACAAGTCAACCTCAGAGACATTTTTTTCAAGGCTTTTGTTTAATTTTTATCATTGTTTTTATGGTTTTAATATCATCATATGCTGCATGTCATGTCATTGGTTATTTTAATAGCATGTCTCATCATGAATTTAATTTTTAACTAAATAATTAACTCATTATCAGGTTTACAGATGTCCAGGTATCTATTAAATACGTCCTGTTATATTTTATGTGTACTTGTTCTTGCTTTAACAAAATCATTTCCATTTCCATAAATGTTAATTTTGCTTTAATCTGGTCGATCTAATGTTTGCTTAATTTCTCTGCAGCCAACAAATTACGCCAATCCAGTATATGCAAAGTTATATGTGGATGGACAAAACTGTCGAAACTCCTTAGCAAGTGTTGATGAAAGAAGAGAACTTCTTCCAAAGAAAATAGATATCGGGATAAGGGAGACTGTGGCATAATCTGCTGTTACCTTTTATACTCTGTATAAATGTATAAAATATAAGGATTACTTTTCTATGTACCAACAGTATTATAATTGTTTTGGCATCAGCATTACCTCTGTTTTTTGTTTGGTTGATTGTTTTCTGGGATTTTCTTTTGCTGATGACTTTTGACTGACCATTTGTAAGGTATTTTTATGAAAAAGAAACTGCACTACGGTACAATTTACAACAATGCTGCTGAAATAACACACCTTTAAATTTGTTAAGACGGCAAACAACATATTCGTTTGTAGCGTGAAAATGAGCAATCTATTTTCTATGAACTTTTTTGGTTCTACTTAATCGATGAAGATGGTATCTGCACTTTTTCATTATGTAGTCTGGAAGCTGTAGTACAGTGTGTAACTTTGTTTATTTTAAATGGTGAAAGAATGATTGAATGGTATACTCTCTTCTTTGTGCCCATTAGAATTTCTCTTCAGATCCTGATGAAGCTAGATACCTTTTCACAAACAAACATAACTTGCTTTTAAATTAGCTTTAGGTTGCCAAGAAGTAAACGAGGCTATAGAAATGGAACATCTAATGATCTGCATGACCACGATGATTATGTTTCAGAAATTCAGTGACTGTACATGATATACTAAACATATATACCATGTAAACAAGCTTTGTATTTATTAAAACCTTATAGAACATAGTGACGATATATCTTGGAAGCTGAGACCTTACTTGCTGTGGGACAAAGCATATGATCTCCAACAGTCCTGTAGGACAGTAGCCACCCTAGAGCACAAGAGGGCATTGCCTACACATGCTTTATATGTTTATTCACTTAATCACACGCATTACTTACGGATTAGTAACTCCCCAATACGTACCAAGCAGTAGGGAAAAAAACCAAACCCCAAAGTTTAAGCACACTCAGATGATCACAGCATTGGGTTTTGACAATCACAACCCCCCCCTTGTATCTGCTTAGTGATATTAAAGAATTCAAGATAAAGCAGTTTCTTTAAATTAAGATAAACTGTTAAACTGTGGAGGTAGAACGAACCTAATTGCATATTACTGAAACCTTACCAAAGCCCCAGTTTCAGTAGTCTGGGTTAAATATCAAAATCCAATTATCACAAGTGAAAAGCATCAGTATCAGTTTCCAGCACTTCTCTGACCTGGTCTACTTTCTGTTGTTGCTAAGAAGCAAAATCTGACTCACCTTTTTTAATTTTGATGGAAATAAAGAATATAATTGCTTTCAGGTTTGAACGGAATCAAAATATTTTATACATAACTTTAAAGGCACAAAAGATGTATTCACACATATACTGTGGAGGGATCTTCCTTCCTCTTCTAGACATGACTGACTTTTAGCTATCATAATATATTAACCTAACAGATTAAATATGTTTGTGGTTGCTCTTTATTCCCTTTGTACAAGCATTACAAAAATAACTGCTGTTTTATAAAAGATTTTTGTTGTACTATTGTGCATGCATACTACCTATTTCTAAACTTTGCCATATTGGGGCCTTTATAAAACTCTTGATTTATGTAATACTAGTGCAATTTTGCTTGAACAATGTTATGCATATCATAAACTTTTTCAGGTTCTTGTTTAAGTACATTTTTTTAAATTGAACAGTATTTTTCATTTTGGTTATAATAGTCATTTTGCCTATGTTTCTACAATGAAGTGTTAAATAATTTATAAAAAAAAATTGTTGACTGATTTATTTAAATGAAAATCTACATACTTAATTCAGTGTGTTGACTAATTTTTAAATTTAACTTCTAAAATGAAAGCTAAAGAGGGCAAATTGAAGCGAAAGAACATTGCTTTGTACAAATGACTAAATCCTTTTTCTTAATGACAATTTTTGTTTTTTATACAAATTCTATTTGAATGTTTTTGCAGCTCTGCACGTGTTTTGATAACTTAGGTGTATAGCTGTGTATTATGTCAATAGAATTTTAGAACTATTATTTTTTCTATAAAAATACTGCATTAAATAGTTTCATACCACACAGATATGATTCCACAGGTTCTGCCTTTATTCTACTGACATCATCTGAGACGGATTAGGCCCTCTCTTTTTTTTTTATAATTACAGTTATTACCAGGCATAAGTCGTTGGACATTTCAGAAACAGCATTATTGTTTATTTTCTGGCAGGTTATCTCTTATACTCAGTGCTCAGTTAGAACTAAAACTTAACTAGTGGGTATATGAGTAACATGAGTTTGAAATCTTGAGCTCATACAGGCCTGAGGAAATGTACTTATCTTGATGTCTCGTGTTTCCTTTCAGTGAGACATTTTTATTTGCCCTTGCTTGAGAGTAAATTATTTTTGAAAAATTAAATTTATTTATTTCCTTAGAAATACACAGTTGATATCAGTGGAGCTATTAGGTATTGGATATTAGATCAGAATATGGTCATAAGCATGTACCACAATTTTGATGGAGATGTTGAGCTCTACCTCTGCCATGCTTCAAGATCTTCGGATTCAAAAAATAAAAGGATTTTTTTTGTTTGTATTTTATTTTGCCAAGGTTCTCCACAAAAACTGTTACCACAGTCCTTTAACAGTCCCAGAATCCCCAGAGCTGTGCAGAACGCAGAGGGAGCTGAAAGGTGAATGATTGAGAACCTGATCAATAACCTATATGTGCATCCTGTAAAATATTTTTGGGCAGGAAATTCTATAAACTTTTACAATGAACAAGAAAAATGTTTAACTTTCTATATTTCCACAGCCTTCTTCCTGTTATTAATGCCATGGATTCATGTGTTTTTTAAGTTGACACAAACTTAGAAGTAAAAGGAAAAGCAAAAGGCTAAATATGGCTGCATCACTGATGAAAGTGTCCCTCTCTTCAGGATGTATTTGCAAAGCTTTTTCTGGTTGCTTTCCTGGGAAAGCATTCAGTACTAACACTGTACTGTATTCTCATGGAATTCATCAGGGTAGCATTTTTTCTCCCACAGTAAGAATGATTTTTCTTAGAAATGTAAAGCAGTTTGTGGGTTCCATAAATACCGGGTATTAAAATTATTTAGGGAAATGAAACTTTTGAGAAATCTAACCCTAAAATACACTGAGCATTGGCTTTTTGCTAAGGAATACCCACATTTTCATTCCACAGAAAACAAAAATATATGTGAATTAAAAGGGCAACATGATATGCTCCATCACAAACTGGGTTCTAAAGTTCTTTGCTGAATGGACAATCTCTGTGCAAAACCTATGGGGAAAAAAAAAAAGCATTTGTGCCCAACTTTTATTGATTCTGTCTAATAGATCTTTTTCTTTTCTCACAGAGGTAATACTAGTATATTTACTTACCAGTGCAGTGGAGTCTCTGCCTTGTGTATTTGCACAAACACTAAATTATGACAACAAAAGTTCAAAAAGACAAATTGAGATAGATGATGCTCTTGGCACTCTGATTAGTCATTCTACACAGCTGAGATTGCCAATATGAATGCAGCCCTGGGAAGCTCATTTAAGAATATTTATTTTGCTGTGCATTTTTTAATATGTAGTTTATTTGGGGTTTTGTATTTTTTGATTTCCAGGACAGTCATGGTGTTTGATGTTTCCAGAACAAAAGTTCTGTAGTGGAATGCCTTTAAAACTTCTACCTATGTCTATTATCTAGCAGTGAGGTTGTAGCAAAGGTCATAATATAAGAGCAACTATTTTATTTTTATCTACTCTTAATGACTAAGACCAGTGCAGTCCCATACTTTAATTCAACTTTGTGTAGACATATTTCAGAAAATTTGTTTCACATGAAAGTGCATAATGTATGGAAATAGAACCAACTATCTTCCCATGCATTCTCACTTATGGGGGATAAGATGATCTAGGAAAGCAATGTCAGTGGTGATAAAAAGTCTTCAAGATAGTCAGCCTTAGAAGTAAAGACATTTTTCATGTTGTGCAAGCAGAACAACAGTAAATCTTGTCTATCTAGTCCTGGGCGTCTCTGAAAAAGTAGTGATGCATTTGGAATTTTTCAGGTCTTAGATGGACAGAAGGGTGGCTGATGGAGAAAATGATAATTTATCCTCCTGGTTCAATAGTTTGTCATGCTTACCCTCTCAACATGTGACATAGAGATCTCATGAAAGTGAGGGTTTCCAATTTAGTGCCGGTATTGTAAGGTGACAGAAAGGAGGAAAAAAGCATAAAGCATCTTTTTGCTTCCCTGTGTCAGCTGCACATCACTTAGTACATGTTGTGCCTCTCATGACCTCTGACAGTGATCTTCAAAGTAGTGCTTTGTGGAGGGAACTGTCTGCTGGCCTCAGAAGGGTATTGAATGAGTTGTTCCTGGAAAGAAAATAATAATCACTACTGCCCTCCCCACCTCCTATGAAACATAAAAGTTATCTTTTCTGGAAACAAAAACAAAGCCAAACAATAACAAAAGAGTAATTTTAAAATATCAAGCTATATACATATGCACAACGTGTATAAGATCAGAACTGATGTGTAGTTACATCAACTGATGTAATAACTCATTTTCACAGGTGAGTAGAAAGGAAGGTCTGATACTACCATGGAAAACTCAAGGGCAATATTAATTTGGGATTACTCTTCAGATCTTCTAAAGTGTGTGTTCAACCTGGAGGGAAAAAACACATGTAGCTTGACAAAAACAATAGCTAAAGAGATGATCTGCTCGACAGGTGAGTGTTCAGGCACCCAAATTGCTCAAGAGAATGGCAAGGGATTGCATTTGAGCTTGGGGGCGTGGATTTCCACTTCCCTTTCCAATGGGTTGAGACATCTGGTTGTGCTGATGTTCAGATCTGGAGACCTGTGTGGATGTGCCACACACCGAGCTCCGGAACCAACGGATCTAGTCAGAGCAGGAGCCTCAATGGACTTGCATTGTCCAAAGAGCAGCAGGCAATAATAACACACAGTTTTAATTCCATTGATAACTGAGCTTTAGGCATCTCCCGCATAGCTAATAGGGCATCCCAGGTGGTGGAGCCTTGGTCTGTTAGAAAAGCAGCAATGAACCTCTGAAGGACACGTGGGTGTGAGGGCAGTGTCGTCTCAAAGGAAAGCTGTACCAGGGAGTGAGTTTCTGCCTTTTGCCCCAGACTCATGCTGTGCTGTGGACATCACTCCTCACTGCTTTTCTTTTCATGCGTTCAGAAAGTATGGCCAGGTGTCCATTCTTCTGACTGAGAGGTTCAGGGGTGTGCTGTGACCTCAGAGGCGGTTTCCTTGGATAACTGACTGTATCTGGGTTTGTGTGTCAGACCCAAGCAGAACCTGTCAGCTCCTGTGATGGCTACAGCAGCTGCTCCATTCACACCAGTACCACGCCTTACTCCAACCAGAAGGCTGCTTGTCCCCTTTGTTCTGGTGAGGAGCCTCTACCTTCCCCTGAGAAATGGATGCAGATTGGATAAACTCCCTGGTTTTCCTCTGGGCATGCTGTCTATGTGTAATTCACAGCCACATCTTCCTGTGTTTCCCTTCCAAGAGACAAAAGGTTTACTCCCCTTTTCCTTTCATAAAATCTGGAAAGATACAGTGAAAGCTTAGACATGTCCTTACAGATGCTGTGCCTACAGTAGAAATGGGAAGTGGGGTCAGGTAAGTGACCTTTCTTTCCAGAAAGGAATTACGCTGTTGTTTAAATCCAATGAGTGTGTCCTGCACTGCATTTTGCTAGGGGAACCCTCTAAACTGGTTTTCTGCCTGTGTATCTGAGGGGATCTTGATAATTTAATGGAGAGATTTTTATTTTCTGAGGTACCACAGCGCTCGATGCTGTACGGTGTCTGACAGCAGCATGCTGATATCTCCATTTAGGTGTCCTCTGAGGTTGCCAAATGGCATTACACAGGTTATGGGTGACCCTTTTAAATGGCATTCATGCTTCCTGGTAACTCACATGAGTCCTGAATTTCAAGCAGTGACTCCCAATGTTGGCAAGTATAGATATATATATATCTGACATGCTTGTCCAGAACTTGCTGTCGTGTAATTAACAAACCCCATCTTCTGGATCCCATAGCCTAGACAAATTTGACGAATATGCTGGAAGACTTGAAAATGTTTGGAGGCAGATGTTCAATATCAGTCTGGGGGTTGGTCAACAGAACTTGGTGTTATTTTGAGGTGATAGATGTCCATCACCAGTTTTCTTTTCAGAAGGAAAAGGGAGCAACATTCAAGTGATGATCCCCCATACTGGAAGGGGAGTTGGAAGAGATGTCCTCCAGGAAGAATAAAACAAATGTGTTAAGGTTGCCCTTTTGCAGACATGTCTCTAGATCAGAACATCTTTCTTCTACCCCATCCAAAAATGTAATTTTTATTTAGTAGGTGTGAACACTCATAAATACTCATTAAGTCCGATCTTGTCTGCTGCTTTTCATGGTAGGAGGAGTGTAGGATCCAGGTAATTTTAAGGTGACCAGTGCATCCTCTACTGATCAGAGCCTATTTGTCGAACTAGTCTGAGCCATGAAATTATGCCGTGCTGCACATCTGTCCTTAGTGCAGGAGTCACAATATTCCAATTACACTTCCTTGGTAGTCATTTGAACTTCTTTTGTGCAGTAAGACTGTACCAGTTCACTCTGTACAGCAGAGTAAAAGCTGTGCTGCATGTGAGTTCCCCAGGGCTGGTGTGCAACCCCTACTTCCCAGGCTGGATATCCCATGGACTTTTGGTGTCCTTTCCACTGCCCGCGGTGAGCTAAGAAGGTACAAAGACTCCTATCGACCCTGTAGAACCTTGTAGTTCAATAGGCAGCCTGAAAATAGGTTTGTCATAGAGTGACCTTCTCTGGGATTTGTCTGCGTTTGCGTTATTGGGTTTGGATATTTTTCTGCCCTGATGTGTCTTACCTGACACTTTTCAGGAGATGTTAAGCCTTTGGGAAAGATATGTGACAAATTTCTGCATATATTTAGCTATTTTAATTTGAAATTTCTTAAATCTGGGAAGTTTGTTGTCCTGAACAGTATTTTAGTGTAAATTATTCTACAATTAGAGCTTTACTTTTTTTTTTTTTAGTTTATTTCTACATAGCAGAATAAGGTACATTTTCCCCCTCTTCTTGATGAATATGGATAGAATAAAATATAATGTCTAATTTGATATTGTTATTATGTATATGCTACTACAGTTGTGTCTGACAGGATTAGGTTGTCCTTTTTTCTGCTTAAAACTATAACATTAATGTAGCTTTCAGCGATAGGTACTAAAACATCTTTATAAATATTTGAAAAGACGCTGTTCAATGAACTGTGCAAGACAGGAGGCTGACCTCGCACAGCTAATTAATTACCACAATCAGAGGAACTCCAGAGAAAGTATCCTCTCCAGCAATTTGAAAAGTAATTAACATTCATGTCTCGTAAAAGTCACTTGACTTCCAATTATGATTAAATATCCAAGGTCACAAGGATACAGCAAGTGGAAAAGCTGAAAGTAATCCCCTACTACGGTGGCAGGAGTTAGAAAGTGATGTCATTCACTGAAGGACTGCAAGAAATACAAGTCACATATTGTGTCCCACTCTCCTATTTCTTTACACTGAAAATATTCTTAAGATTAGCAAAAATTTTCACTTGTTATTTCCAAAATTGAATCACACTGGGCTGTTACAGTCGTCCATGGGCCTAATTAAAATATTGTTTACCCAGTTTTAAGGATGTTTGCAAACTATATGACTACTCTCATGTATCTTGCCACAAAATATGTAAGTCTTAAAGGATTGAACAGAAGCTCTTGTCACTGAAATGTCCTAATTAAGCACATCTGACTGGACAACAGTGCCCATCTTCAAGGCATATCAAAATTGAAAGAAACATTGTTGCATTACTTTTAAGGGATTATGATCTGCAAGGCAACCCCCTTTTTTCACACTAAGAAGTCCCTATATCCACTACCATTTGTGTCTATTGCTTTAAGTATTTTAAAATGTAAATAACATATTTCAATGCTCAATAAGAACTTCAAAGTATTTTGTTCTCTCATATCTTTTAGAAATAAACATTATTTTGAAAAATGAATATATTAATGAAGTAATAAATATAATATAGGTTAGCAAGAACATTAATTGTAAATGAAATAGCAAATAATTTGCCATAATGACAATATAATCAAAATGCAGCAATCATATTGTCTGCTTAAATAGCCGTAGCCCATAAATACAGTTTGACAACCTAAATCTTGCCATATATTACTGTACCACCTCCTACTTCTGTGGATATTGATATTATCAGAACAAGTGTTGCAGTCCACCAAAGAGAAATGTGCTGAGGTCAGTCACCCCACAGCCATTGTCACTCTGGGGTGGTTAATTGCTGCCATATCAGCCAGGTAAAGGCTGTGAACATTGAAACTCTATTTGAACGCTGTGCCAAGTGTGCTTACTTGCGTGATGTAAAATATGGAGGTTCATTGGAAAGGACAATTCATGCCAAGAGGAACTCAGTGACTCTCCAAAGTGAGGGGGGAGTATAGGAAGTGCTACCCTTCACTGGGACAAGGAACAATTAATTAGTAGATCAGGAAAGGAGATGCCTCCCAACCTAATAAAGCAACAGCTGTATCTCATAGGAAGTGAAAGTAGGTGCTTCTTAATTAGGAAAACCACCTACACCATTTTATAACAGCAAGTTTCAGAGAGGAAGATTGAATCTGGGACAAGCCTTTGGGGAGCTTGCAAAGTCTGTTTTGCTCCATGAACGAGTGTTGTGCACTAAGGGACTGTCTCCAAAGGTGCTGCTTTGCGTGTGTGGAGCAAACGGATGGAGACTCCAGGGTGTGTGTGGACAGCTACATACAAGTTACCTAAAATTTAAAAAAGAGGAGAAAGAATGAGACCTCAGATTTTGGAGTTTTGTTCATTTGCATCTACATGGTCTATTTTAAATGTTGATGTTATGCAGAAATAGATCTGTTTAGATTTTCCTTTAGCTGGCTGAAGCTTTGGGGAGATCAAAATACAAGATAATAACCAGGCACTCCACTAACGAAGCTGTAGTAAAACTGTAAATCACACAATTAATACGTTTAACAGTTGCCTTGGCTTCTCAGAGCATCCTTGAGAGGCTCCACAGGGCACCTGAAGAAACCTCCACTGATGACACACAAGCCCTGTTGAGAGACTCCCCACACACATCAGGAGAAGATGAAGTCTTGTCCCATCTACTGATGATCCAGAAGGTTCCACCAGGAGGCTGAACAATACTGAAGGCCTCACTTGAACCCTAAACACCTCCAGTGGCCCTTGTTACAACTATTTTGTGATGTGTCACTTTCTGTGCAAGAACCACAATCAAAAATAACACGAGTGTGTCACACAGGAAGGGCTGAGTCCAAGATTCAGTGTCCCAGATGAAAAATACTAACAGCATTCCAGTGCAGAAGTGGAAAAAGTTACCTCCCAGCACCAGCCAATTTACTAATCGATTTTGGCCACCTGGGTATTCTCTTTCAAGTTGCTTGGAATATTAAAACAAGAGAAGGAGACCAGGGAGTAAATCACATTATATATCAGATGAGTTTCTTTATTTCCTATTTTCAGCAATTTTTAGAAAGTATCTATGTGTACCTGAAGTCTGTAGGACCCATTTGCCTGCAGCATCTTATTTCTTAAATTGTTTTCAAGCCTTCCTTATTCATATCCCAAAGTACTCAAATGCATTTCTATTTCTTTAATGTTTTCATAGGGTTTTTTACTACTACTCTCTATGAAGCAGTTCACATGCAGGTTGAAAAAAGTCAGGGAAATTAACTGGATTTCCATGGACACAGATATATATGAAATAGAGTTCATCGTACAGAGCTGATCCTTTTCTTTTTACTTACTGTAATTTTGGAGTTTAAAAACTTGTGATGTTTTGGAAGATTTGAATGACATAAAAATGGAGTCATACTCATTATAGATGACAGAAACCCTGCGGACAGCACTGAGAGAGGGAACTATTTAATTAAGAATAACAAATACAGAATCGCAGGGCTTGACAGTACCTTGGGGGGTCTTCCTGCCCTCGCCATGTTTCCCAAAGAGCATCAGCCATAGCTCAGCTGGCCTCTGTAGGCATTTCTCCAGAATTTTTTAAGAGTGACAGCAATGTCCTTAAACAGCCAATTTCAGAACTTGCTGTCCTTTTCTTTTTTTTTCCCATCACACGTATGTCTCAGTCTCCGCTGCTGAAGTTCAAAGCTGCTGGTCCTATCCATCATGGACAAATCATACTGCTTCCTACAGCCTTTAAGAAAGGGAAGAGCTAAAACACAGCAGAGATGACCTTGTTGTGGTACACTCATCTTGGTCCCACTCCATGTTTCATGCTGGAATGTCATCCTCAACCAGGCTGTGGTTGGAATCACGAAGACCACCGGTCTTGTCCTCTTTCACTACAGCTCTGATCTGTGTGTGGTGATGGAAGATATCAATGAATGACATGGGACTCCTGGAGACACTTTCTTTTCCTGTCTCCTTGCTGAAGCTCTAAATTGCCACTTCATAGCTTGTAAATGTGGCTCTGTAAGTGAAGACGTGCATTGATCCCTTGTTGATGCTCGGCATAATCTGTAAGAACTAAACTTCAAATTGAATCGGCACTGCGAGTAGATATCTTCATATTTCAGCAGGGAAAAAAAACAACCAAAACCCAAAAAGTGAGGCTGTATCTGTACCTCTGCAAAGCTCTGGGCATCAGAGAATCATAGTCTGTATTTAGTGTATGTAGTAAGTTGGATTTAATGATCCTTGAGAGTTATTCAAACTCAGGATATTCCATGATTCTATGTTAATATAGCCAAGGTATCCAATTTCATTGTATCTATAAGAGCAAGACTTGGTCCTACAAAGCATTCTGAATAGTTTCTGCTGGAGAAACATCTGAACTTTGCCAGGTTGAAGGAAGTTCTGTGCTGTCTGCCCTGCCTGGGCTCAATTTGCAGAAGCAAGCTGAATCTATTGGAGCATCAGGTCAGTAACACTCATAATGAATCAGGAATTCTGATAGCATAATAACACCCCTAAGTATAATAAATTGAAACACTAACTCTGGAATTTAGGACTAGCTTTCACATTGTTGCTGAAGGAAGGACACAGGACTGGAATGAGTCATTGATAAAATTGTACCTCTGGCTTTGTAAACTACTTACCACAAAGGACAGCTTAAGGTGTCATTGGATCAGAGCCTGCAAAGCCTTCCATGAGGCAGGATGGAGTATAAACCATTCTGGAATCCATGGGATTATTTAGGATTGGGTGAGTGAAATTGGATGATATTCAGCATAGAAGTGTGTTTTTGTGTGGTTCTGAGGTTTTGGGTTTGATCAGTGAGGATATTTACCCCACAATCAAATTACCAAGGCTTATTGTTGCAATCTCCATAACTGGAAATCTTTAAATCAAAACTAAATGTTTTTGCTAAGAAGAAAATCCTTTGATTCAGCTAAGATTTGATTCGGGTAGTTCTTATGCTATACAGAGAATCAGTTTAGAAGTTCATGATGTTCAGGTTATGGGGAATGATTCCACTGCAAAACCAATTCCACAGCAGTCAAAAAACTTCTGAGAGGGGCAACATTCACCACAAAACCCCACTCAACAAGCAGCAATAATGTTCTTTTTCATGTTTTATTTCAGGGCAGTACTGTTTCCTCCTCTAGGATAAAAATTATGGTGATAAGCTGCAAGTCACATATTTTACCCACGTAAACAGGCTGCCCTTAATGAGCACAACTGTATTCTAACTGCAGAGCCACAGGTACGTGTGTGATTAAGTTGTCTGATGATACTCGTAGCATCAGCAAGAATGCAGTGATGTGCTCCATTTGTAGTCCCCAAGATGAGTGAGCCCAGTAACAGTTTAACACTCTGTAACAATTGGCTGTAAGAAGCAGAACTGCTTCTCCTTGGCAGGCTGAGAAAGAACAATTCATTGTATTTACCAAGCTGCTGCTGGAAAGAGAGACGAGTGGGAGGAGAGAGGGGAAGGGGAAAGGGAAGGGAGCTTCTGAAAAGTTGTTTTTCTAGAGGATACACTGGGAAATAGACACTTGTGATAACAAGGGCATCTTCGACTTCAGTTTTCATTGAAAACTAACTTAGAACAGCCTTGCAAAGCAAAGGGCTCCATAATGCTACTTTTGTCCCTGTAATTTCAGTTTCCACTGCTCTTAAGAGTTTTCCACATCTGTTCTGCTTGCTAAGCTGGGGTGAACTTGGCAGTGATTCGCCACAGAGATGGATCTCCTTTACATGATATTGCTTGTGGTGCTGCTTAGCTTCATATTTGAATATCAAAATGACTTTTATACATATTTTTTGTTGCAGCTTGAGCTGTGTGACAGTTTTTAGGAATTTTTAGGAATTTCAGAATAGTTGGGATTATCGTGGTACCGAAACACGTGTATGTCCTCTAAAGTCCATTACAGGGGCAGTAAAAAATTTCTAATTTTCATAGCCTGGTCTTATATAATTAAATTTCGAATAGGAAATAGATATTTACACAACCAGCTCATTATGATTGCTTTGAATTCCAATTTTGCCAGGAACTAAGCAGTTATTATGATATAAGGGAGATATATTCAGTGTCCATTACACAGCTGTTTGTGGGGCTTTCCTTAGACTATGGCAAAAAGAAATGCCACCCATAATCACTAAACAGCTTCACTCATAGAGCACTGTGAGTGCAGAATTTTAAATTAATCTACTTAACTATATTATCAACATGCTTTAGGGTGATTAAATCAGTTTCTTTATGCTCTAAGATTTAAAATCCTGTCTCTGGATGTTTCATGTGTGAGCTTGCACTTCATCCAGTGTGTCTAGGAATGTACAGCAGTAATTAAAGACTGCTCAAAATTCTCTGCAGGAAATCTGCTTCTTAATGACAGATTTTATTTTTTTTTTTAGGTTCATTGTGCAGTCGGGGCACATGAGTTTGGTTTTTTTATTTCCTGAACCAGGTTTACTGCTGAAGGTAGGAATGTAGTTCACACTAAAGCATAAATCTACAGGCTGAAACCATTGTAAGAATAGTCTGTATTGCTATTGAAACTACTCAAGTGAAAAATTTGAAAAAATATGTATTTTAAAGTGCTGTTGCCATATAGTTTGCTGATACATACAGGTGCCTTGTTTGCTTTCATTTTTCAACAACAATAATAACAATGTCACTGCAATGAACATTGTTTGGACACTGCTGATGGGCATCTGGATGTGAAAAGATATTCACAGGCCAAAGGCTAAAAGGAAATAAGGTCTATCACTGTGTCAGAGCAACACCACTTTCACCATGAAGCCTGGAGAAAACCTGATTTTTCCAATGTACATGTCAGAACATTCTGTGATTTAATGCTTTAAGTAACGTTTTGGACATTTGCTGGTCCCATGGGCTATTTTGTGCATTGATGGAGATTTTTGCTTTTCCATAATAAGCTGCCCAAAGGAGAGAGACTGGCAATACTCCACCACATGGAGCACAGGCTGGTCTTGGCAAGGGGCACTCCTATACATGTACCAAAGTTTCACAGAAAGGAGTTTCAAACTGTTTCATGTGGCCTCTACTTTCCCATTTTCATTCTCAATATTTTTTGCTCCTGAGACTATTTTATAAATTCAAAGTGTATTCAGTATATTTCACTAGGAAAACACGTCGATCTAAAGTGAATGCTTAGATTTTAACCAAGACTACAATATATAGAGTATATCTGGTGGAAGAAGGAAAAATCTAGTTCTTGAGAGACAGTGAATTTAATCAACTTGAGTTACATCACTTACTGCTGTATTCATGGACCCAATTTCAATTCTCTTTGATATATGTACCTTTTGAAAATCCATTTTTATGAAAAGTGAAGTGCAGTTTCACTACTGAAACTCATTTTGAGTTGCTGCTTTTCTCTGCCACTTCAAATTTCAGTACAGATTGGACACAGAGCCCTGCTCGGTTCCTGAGCCCAGAGAACTGGGGGCTAAAAGCAGCACAAAGCTGTTGAATCTGTGTCCCTTTCTTTGCACCCATCCTGTCCCTTTGCTCCTCCTGATGGAACCAGATGGAAGTAGAATTCCTCTGATTTCATTTCCTTCGCTGTTCATGATTTAGATAAGGATGGAAAACGTGGTGTTTTCTCCCAACAGAAAGAGAAATTGCATAAAAAATATTTTTGCCTCACCACCTCACCCTTTTCATCCGGGCTGTATATGTCCTATCCATGCAAATATACTAAGTATGGGACTCTTAACTACTAATATGAACTATGCTCATAAATTCAGCACTATCAGTGTCACTGGTGGTGGCAAACCAGAGGACAGAGCAGTGGGAAGGCACAGCTGGTGGCACTCTCGCATAGAGGGTTAATTGTGGTTAATGAACCCAGTGAGGTGGAAAGCAAAAATTCACCCACTCCCGGTTTTAGCTGTCCATGGCCCTGATAAACTGTTCAGTAAAACCATTTGCTGAGGAATAAAGTCTGCGGGAGGCTGTTGTTAACGGCAGGACGTTGTGAAAGACATATAATGCTCCTCTGGCTTTGCTATTGTTCTTTCCCTGTCTATAAAAAGGAGTTGGGGTGAGGCACTTTGCTATTGTGTCTGTGTATCCTGACTGTCACTCGACTGCTGCTGACAGGGATGGCTGAAAGCTCCAAGCTACAGACACACCAGGCATTCTGAGAGTGAAAGTTATTTTCAGCTCTGGCACAGACTTTCTCTCTCCGAAAACAAGCAGGGCATTTGTGAAATGGAAAAGGAAAGATGAACTGCCACAAAATCACTGCCCGTTTTAAAATATTTTACCCACATTTGGAGGCTCATCTCATCTCTGCTCTACATACCAGCCTCTTCACAACGTCGCTCAAGACCATGGCCACCGTCACTGAGACAATAATTCATCTGCCTGTGTCCATGCACTTGCTGCTCCTGGGCTGGAGAAGGTAAACTGAACAAAACTTTCTTCATTGGAACAATAATACCTGTGACTCTGAGGTATGCTTACAGCAAATATCTCCTGTGCCAATTTAAAACCCCCAGTCTGCACGGTTTAATCAACTGCAAAAGCTGTTTATTGCTTTCTATACATGAGTGTCTCAATGCTGCGCTTTAATTAACTGTGTCAGCCTTGGCTGTCATTCGACACAGCTTTTATTGGAAGAGATGTTAAATCCCGTCTTTCATAACTGTGTCTTAAACATATCTGTACTGAACTCTTTTAAGTAGTAATTAGTTTCCATCAGCTGTCTTTTATTCCTTTCACATTTGCCCACAGGCAGACTCATTAAAGTCCAGTGCAACTTTCTTGCATGGAGACCTCTCCCACTTCCTCAGCCGGGCGGGGAAGCTCTGGCCCACACTTTTTTGCTCGTCTCCTGGAGGGAGCACTCCCAGGACCGATCTGCACCAATCCAAATTTCTTTTGACGTTGCTGCAGCTCCACAAAAGTCTCCTCATGCTGCAGGGCTTCCCACAGTGCAGCGCAGTGTCAGCCCCGGGTGTGCCTGAGAGGTTGAAAATTACTCTAAATCAGTCTTGGTTTTGCAAACCACTTTTTCCTCCTTGCCCTGCCTGGAAGTCCGTAGCCATGTCCTTTATTCCTTTCTCTCTTTCCTCTATGCATGCCCAAGTCATGGATGCATTGCCCAAACATGCAGGCTGCCACATGCAGTATCCCAGACAAGCAGCCTGTCTTCCCTTACGGCCACTTCAGAGCACCACACTCCTCCCTTCACTGGTGTGTCCTCCTGGCTGCACTGCAGCACATGGGATGTTATTTTTCTGGCTTTCCAGCCTGATTTAACCAGCCGCTTACCCACCAGCAAAATATTTTATATTCCTCTTTATAAATGTTAGGTTAGAGGTTTCTGCTTTCTTTTTTTACTGTTGTGGGTCCTTGGAGAGTTTTTGGAAGGGAAAATGATACATTTCTCTGTTGGCTTTAACCAGAAGCAGCTAGAAATCTGGAGATGACACATCTGAGCTTCTCTCCTCCCCTCCAGCTTTGTCCTGAGGACAGGCAGTGCTTGTTCTCTGAAGAGCCCCCTAAACATCATCACTCTTCACAGTCCACAGCAGCAGCCCTGGAGGGCTCCAATCCCACCTCTCCCACAGAACAAAGCTACTGACGTAGCCACTAACAGAATTGCTTTTATGCCTCTATTACCTCTGTGCTGATTCTTAGTTATTTTCTCTCCTTATTGGCATTTTAGACACACACTGTTATTTGCCAGCTTAAGCAAAGTGGCTTTTTCATGGCTCTTTGTTAAAAGCAATTTCTATTTCATGGCTCTTTGTTAAATATTTAAGAGCACTTAGACACCAGCCTTATGCTTTCCTGTACATGCATTAGATCACTCCCCAATATGTGTTGCCTTCTGTTGCACACAGACCCAAATCCCTCCACTTGTGACACCTGAACATCCCATCCCACCACTGCCCAAGGTAGGAAGGAGCACAGCTAACACGGTAAGAGGAAACCAAAGGAAAACCAAAACAAACCCAAACCAACCAACCAAAGAAACCCCCACAGCCAACCAAATAAAAAACTCAAACAAAAAGTACATTATGTCTGACCCGAAACTACTGCAGATTGTGGGCTTTTGTGTTCAATGGTGAAGCTGAGTCAAGGCACACACCGATCAATGTCTTCCAGGGATTTTGTCTCAGTGTGAATTCATGCTTCAAGCTTCCTTGACATTACAGAGCTCTAAATAGTGAACTGGAAATTATTGGATTAAATTTGCTCCCCATAGGGGAGTTCCAAATGGAAGCTTGTAAGGAGACTGTTTAGCGTGCAGAAATGTACATTCCTGTGCACCCTGATAATATTGCTGATGTGATCGTTCCTGAAGTTCTCCCATCATTTTTAGTTTCTTTGGGGAGATGCTATGAGACTTGTCTTTTTGTATAGTGCTATTTATTGATGAAGCTGGCTTGAATTACTGTGAAAGGATCACGCATTTATACCTAACATTTAATTATTGATATTTTCTCAGGCCTTTGGAGAATGATCTATTTTAATATTCCTATGATACCTACTGTGAACTTAACTTGTACTGAGAGAAAAACCACAACAAACAAAAAATTGGTCTCTCCTTTTTGTCTTTATTATTCTAGAAGTGACCCGACCCACACGGCTAGCAGCTGTTTGTGCTCAGGAGCCTTAATACCAAACTGCCCCTAAGAGCTCACTGAGAGAGATGGCTGAGAAACTGTCAAAGTGGCTCATTTAGTGAGGAGACGAACTACTTGTGGGAAAACCTCGCCACTAAATGGTTTCCTGTAAAATCCTAGCAGCAGATGTGTGGATGTTTGGCCTCACTCCAAGGGACACGTGTCCTAAAGTCGAGATCGGGCATATTTTGAGACAACACATTAATGCCGATGGGGGGATAGGAATGATACATTTTATATCCTTTCTGGGAAAAAAAAATTCTCTAGTCTAGGTTCAGGCTACTCATAAGAAAGTAGACATTATTTTTCTTCTTCGTTATGTTTATGTAAGTTGTCTGTCCTGAGTTCTACTGAAAGAGGAGCAAAATTTGCAGGCACCAGCTGTAACACACACGTGGAGGTGCAGCCAACACCTCTGCCATCACATCACACAGTCTGGGCTAGACAGATGTCTACTGAGGAAAAGTAATAGCTCTGAACTTTGGACTCTCCCTCACAGCTAAAATACATTGGCTTTGTGAGCTCGTCCTCCCTTGCCAGCATGCATCATGTTTTCTTCCCCCATGCTTACTCTTCACTAATGCTATCAATAATGTCCTCCTTCTTCCATATACTTCTGATTTTCATTTCTTCTGCTTCACTCCCGGTATGTTTTCAGCCATTGGTCCTTATTCACCTCCCCCCACCTGCAGCTTTCTTCTCCAGGCCAAGTACAAGGCAAAACCTGTATAAGCAGTAGGTCCCCGATATATTCCCAAGTGCATCTGAGTTGTGAGGGTAGGGAGTGTTGTCCTGAAGGATGGCTCTTACCTTAATCCTTGCTTCTTTCACCCTGCTGTCCTCCAGCCCTGTGTCAAGAGCAGTTTTCCCCCTCTCCCCCAGTCCTCTCTTTCACCCTCTGTGTGTACTGTGAAAGGGCAAAACCTCTGTGAGGGATGAGGCGTCTTCTTCTCCTCCCACCTCGAATCCGCTCATTGTACATATTGGTCTCCATCCAACTGCAGACAGCTCTTAAAGGACAAAATAGAAATGTCTCCATTGGAAAAAGGATAGGCTTTGGTTGCTCCTGGAAAAAGTTAATGTCTTCATTGGTTGGAAAGTGCAGTGAGAGATCTAGTGACTCTTCTAGTAGCTAAAGGTAGAGCAAAAGCAGTGCTGCTTTTCCATAAAATTGTGGAATTATCCCAGTTTCATGAGAAGGGATTTGTCCACACACATATCCCAGCAGTGTTCACTGGGGTACAGGCTCTGCTGATGTCAAAGCTGCACCTCTGCCAACTGCATGGTGCTTCAAAGCCACCTTTGCCTTCCAGCCTTGACTTTTACTCTCATTCCTATCCTAATCCCTTGATGAAAGTACAAAAGTAGGACCCTACCTGAGTACATGACACTCTCTTGGTTCTGCACAGGACCAGAGACCAGCTCCATCCTGTCTCCCACAGTGAAGCCAGAGATGAGGTGCCCCAAGCCAGGCTTCATTCCCTGACTTGGGCAAACCAAGCCATGGAATGGGGTATTAATTTGGCAAAACAGATGCTGCTTGGGATGGAGCCCACACCTCTCAGGAAACTATTTCCTGCTGCCTGGGGTAGAGCCCATTTCTCCCCTTCCAGCAGCTGAAGCAACATTGGCTGTGCCTGGGCTCAGCCCCTTCCTGCTGCTGATTCACTGCTATTTTGGGTGTGTATGTGGTTATTTATTTGATTCCTTTTTCTGCAGCAGCCCAGCTGGAGACGTAAGATAATATCCAAAATAATTAAGTCCTGCTCACAATACTGTTCCTGCTCTGAGACATCGTTAAGAGGAGGTGTGTGAATGGGAGACCAGAGTGTCAGAAAGCTGACAGCTGAGGCGGACACAAGAAGAATTATAGGCATTCAACAAACATTAAAAGGACAATAACACACTGGCTTATGGCTATTTATTTTTTACGAGCAACTTTGGCAGTATTTTGTTTGAAGTTTTGATGGCCATATGTTTTCCAGGGAGGCACAGCGCTTTCCTCTGTTTGTAAACTGTGCTATAATTGAAATTGAATTTTTATGAAATCTATGTGAAATATGATAACACATTAAAATACTCTCCTTTGGAGAGTTTCCTCATTGATTTTTGTTGCATTAAATCTGTTTACACATCAAAGGAAAATATTGCATTCTGTCTGTCTTCATTTCAGTCACACCCTTCCTTTTGTTTCCCAGGGACTATACATGGCACAGCAAAATCCCCTCTGTTCAGAGCTCTTCCAGCACTCACACTTCTCTTAGTGAAATGATGCTTTACGCTATAATTGGCCTTCTTTTTCCCATCTGTTTACCAAACCAGGAACTTTACGATGTCTTTTTCTTCCTTCATCTTTTCAGCAATTCAACTATATTTATACACTGGGACCAATCCTGCCCTATTGAAAATACATGGGATTTGCTGGCTGACTTTTTGTCCATCAGGATCAGTCTGCTATGGACAAAATCTGTAGCTGGAGTACACATAGTCATGGCTCAGTTCACTCCAGAGGAGCTGTGCACATTTATCTGAGAATCTGTCCTCCGAAAAGTTTTTTATGTTATATCAGAAATGATTTTAAATTCAACCAGCGTGTCTTATCTCAGACTTTTCAGATGTTGCTGTAAAAAATCTGAGCTTTCTTTAATTTGTGTGTGAGTGAGTGAAAATGCCATTTTATATATACATATGTGTGTGTGTCAAAGTGTTTTGTATACTATTGGAAAATGCATGTGAAAACTAGAAATGGTGTGGGTGAAGGGAAAGCATTAGCTTATTTTCAGCCTGATACTAAGGCAAGACTTGCAGACCAAACCCGTCTTAATGACCAGACTTAGATGGAAAGTATTCTTACGGCTGACAACTACATCTATGATGATAAACCTTCCCTTGCTTTGCTCATGAGGCTCCTTGTCAGAGCACTGGCGTTGTGAGAAGGCTGGTGGTGTCACCAGCCCAGTGTGTGTGTACTGAGGACAAAGGCCTATTTTTCAAACACAAAGGAAATTATATATTTTTATGTTTTTCTCTGTCACTGTAGGGGATAATGGCTAAATATTATCACCAGTCCCTATTGGGTTTGCCTTTGGGTTAAAGCTGAGCTCTAGCCAACTATTATTTTCATTTCTCTGCTGCAAGTTGCAAAATTGTCCTGTTTTTAACTCTTCTCCTTGCACTTGACTGACTTTTATTTTCCTCTGTTTTCAGAGCATAGAATGGGCTATCCTTGGTTAGATCCTGAGCCTGGCAAAGCTGACCCTGCCCCCAGCCCACAGAGATTCCCAGGACTTTAAGGCATCCCCCTGGCAGAGGTCCACAGGGTGGTGAGAGGCATCCAAGAGCTTTGCACTGCCTGGAGCAGGGGATTGCATTGCCTTTATTATCTTTGCTGCCATGGTGTGGCTACAAGTGCTTTTATTGATGACAAAGCTTATTTAACTGTTTTTAAAAGCCAGCAGAAGCACAGGCCAACATGGCTTTCTGAGTGGATATACTCCAAACTGTCAGCAGGGTACTTGGTACATTTTCTCTTGGCTTTTCTTTGCTGTGTCTTTGCTTTGGTTAGTTTTCAAACATATAAAAAAAAAACAAACGAAGACAAAGAGTACCCAAAAAGAGAAGCCTGAGGTTTATCTGTGAGATTACTTTCTCTGGCTGAGGTGGAGGGGCATCACCTTGTGATGCAGTGATGGCTTGGAAGAATAGAATGTGACATAAATAAAACCAAACCCCTGTGTATTAGTATTTAGAGGCAGCATTTGAATGCTGAGGTCACTTCCAAAATTCCTGTCCTGACACTGAGAGAGAACAATTCTCATTTTAAGGATAAGTTCTATTTGCATCAAGAATAATCTCCAAAACATATTAGAGACACTGACTGCTGTGAAAATTCCTTTAAGAAACAGCAAAGTTAATATAGACACATGTCTAATTGATTTATTTATATCATGAATTAGTGTCCTAGAAAAAGCTTGTAAAGTACCAAAGTAAATTGATATTTATTTACAAATCTTCTCTCTTTGCCATGTTCATGGCAATTTGTCTGAGGGAAGAATCAAGATTTGGAGGTGTCAAATATTGTGATATTTGTTGCAAAGCCTGATGGACACTGTGGTAACAGCAACTGACTACTTTTTTAACCACAGGCTGCTGGTCTGAAGGGAGAAACCTTCCTGCATGCCAGTGGGGAGGGATGCATGAGAGATTGTCCTGCACATTATAACGAAAGGTGAGGTCTCTTGTGCCCAGTTCACCGATTGGAAAAGTGGAAATAAGAGTGGGGACTGTATTTTATATCTAAGAACCAGCTTTCTTAAGTTGTGACACAGGGACCCAGCAGGTGCCTGAGTATGTGAAAGTTTGAGGGATTTATATTGCTAAACCTTACAGGCATTAAAAAAAAAAGCAAAAGAAACAGACAAATTTAAAATTGTTTTCTGATGTGACAGAATTGGATGTCTTCCACTGCCTGGTGTGCTGACCAGGGAGCCAGCTCTGCCCACACCTGTCTCTGTGTGCCAGAGCAGATGTGATGGGACCCCAAACCAGCCCAGTCAGAGATGGTCGGCCTTTTCCTGGTTGTGAGATTTCAAGAAAGAACAGAGTGTTTTCAGTTAAAAAAACCCCAAAACTGAACAAAACTAACCAACCAATAAAAAACAAACCACACACACAAAAGAAAATCCCCACAACATTTCTTTTTAACCTGAAGTTCAAATTTGCCTAGCGTTTGCCATCTAAAATGAACAAACAAACAAAACCCCTCAAGCAAA
Source organism: Pitta sordida (assembly GCA_013390025.1). Classification (NCBI taxonomy): domain Eukaryota; kingdom Metazoa; phylum Chordata; class Aves; order Passeriformes; family Pittidae; genus Pitta; species Pitta sordida. The sequence continues at coordinate 34,153 of WEKX01012061.1, forward strand.
TGAGCTGAGACAGAGCAACAGAAAAAAAGAGTTTCTGAGCATCTCCTCCTCCCTCCCCTGCCACGCTTGCAGGTCTGTGGTGGCTTGTGGGATTTGCTGTTTCAGTTCCTGAGCTGCAGCAAAGTGTGAGCTCCTCCCTCATCTCTGGGCAGGTTTACTTGCTCGTCTCCTCTGAGGCCAGGCTCTTGGCTCCTCATGCTTTACTGCAGCCTCTCTCCTCGAGTTACATGCTCCCCATCTGTAATTTTTCTCTTTCATGTCCCTCCATCATGTGGCATACAGAATCACAGAATCACAGAATATTATGAGTTGGAAGGGACCCACAAGGATCATCTAGTCCAACTCACCATCTAGCACCCGTGAGGAGACCGAGAGCACATCGCAGAGCATAACACCAACCTAGATCCCTCACAGTCTAGCAGGCCACTCCGAGCCGGAAGGGGCCCAACGTCATCCAGCCCTACACCTCCCTGCTAGACCATGTCACTAAGCTCCTCGTCCAGTCTTCTCTTAAACACCTCCAGGGATGGTGACTCCACCACCTCCCTGGGCAGCCCATTCCAATACGCGATTACTCTCTCTGTGAAAAACCGCTTCCTAATGTTAAGATTGAACCTCCCCTGGCGTAGCTTGAGGCCGTGCCCTCTCGTTCTGGTGTCGTCAGCCTGGAAGAAGAGATCCACACCCATCTGGCTGCAACCTCCCCGCAGGTAGTTGTAAACAGCAATGAGGTCCCCTCTGAGCCTCCTCTTTTCCAGGCTGAACAGTCCCAGTTCCTGTAGACGCTCCTCATAGGGCCTACCCTCCAGTCCATTCACCATCCTCGTTGCCCTTCTCTGGACCCTCTCAAGCAGCTCAACATCCCTCTTGAACTGGGGAGCCCAGAACTGCACACAGTACTCAAGATGAGGTCTGACCAGCGCTGTGTACAGGGGAAGGACAACCTCCCTGGACCTACTGACCACACTGTTCCTGATGCAGGCCAGGATGCCATTGGCCTTCTTAGCCACCTGGGCACACTGCTGGCTCATGTTGAGTTTCCTATCAATCAGTACACCCAAGTCTCTCTCCACTTCACCAGTCTCGAGCCACTCCTCCCCCAGCCGATAGCGGTGCACGGGGTTGTTGTGGCCAAAGTGAAGAACCCGGCACTTAGTCTTGTTAAACCTCATACTGTTGGAGCCTGCCCACCTCTCCAGCCTGTCAAGGTCCCTCTGGAGGGCCTTCCTACCCTCCGGCTGTTCAACATTTGCCCCCAGCTTAGTATCATCCGCAAACTTGCTGATGATGGATTCAATTCCCTCGTCCATGTCGTCGATAAAGATGTTGAACAGTACTGGGCCCAACACTGACCCCTGTGGGACTCCACTGGTGACTGGCCGCCAGTCCGATGTTGCACCATTCACCACCACCCTCTGAGCTCGCCCTTCTAACCAGTTTGTAACCCAGCATAAGATGCTCCGGGGCAGGGTTCCCCCATGTGCCAGCCCTTGTGCTGCCTCCCTGCTTCTGTGCACGTGGGGCCACTTGCTCCTTTCTTTCCTTTACGGGCTTCCAAATAAAATGGAAAAAAGACAAATCAAAACTACATTCCGTCAGAGTAGGGAGAAGGAAATAGTGTGTTAAAGCTAATGAGATGTTGTAGCTAAAAAGAAAAAGAAGTAGAAATTAAAAAATGCTAAGAGGAAGTGTGAGGAAAGGGCAGAAAAAAATCTTTGAAATGGGATAGAATGGTGTCATAGAATCATGGAATGGTTTGAGTTGGAAGGAACCTTAAAGATCATCTAATTCCTACCCCCCGCCATGGGCAGAAATGCCACCCACTAAAGACAAGTTCAGAAGAAGTTGTGGTGCCCCAGCTGTTGTAAGACCAGGTAGATAAAAAGTCAAAATTTGTGTCTGCTGCAGGCAGATCTCTTCAGGAGCTTACAGCAAAACAACATGTGTGTTTTGCATTAAAAATTAATCATAGCACCTCCTCCTGTTACAAATGATTAAATAAACCATTAAGAGTTGCTGAGGCTGGATATTGCTGCAGAGTACTATTTCCCCTTTCCATGTGCCAAACCCCATTGGTGTGGGGAGCAGGTTCCAAACCCCATCCTTTAAAGCAGTGCCCGCGACGTGGAGATACCTCTGGAAAGCAGAGATTGTCCTGGCAGGGTACCTTCTGTGCCAAGAAGTGGTGCGGAGCCACCACCTCTTTTTTTCCACAAATTATGATCATGCCCTGCAGAGATAAGAATAATCTGTAATTCTGACATGAATAGGAGGGGATGGGGGAGAAGAGGTTGGAGGCTTTACTTCTGTACAGACTGGTTGTGTGCATGTATATATGTGTGTGTCAACATGCAAACATAGACATTATACATATTAAAAAACGTGTATAGATTGGAGTCGGAACATGGATTAACTGCAGAGTCTCAGCACGCTCAGGCAGCTCTGTGGGCAACCAGGGCAAGTGTTTCGGTTTGAATGGGAGCCCAGGCTGTGGGTCAGTATGGATGCAGCTGACATTGAAGCAGAATCAGGGCTGAGGATGAGGATGAGAAGAATCCAGTGAATTTCCCAAAGGAAACTTGACATTCATTAATTACGAAGCAGTGGCAGACCAAAGAACCATATAACAAAAATAGCAGCAGCACAAAATTTAGGAAATGTTATTTCACAAGTCCCTTAATTAGCAAGTCAGATTGTGGATGATAGTAAATATATGGCTGGTTAGTTTTGGCATAATAAAAAGTAAATGTAGACACTAATAAATAGTTATGCATTTCTGCCAAAATGTTGATGATAATTGTAGATTATGTGATACGTACTTGTTAATATGAGACCTATAATACGTAAGCTGGCTTTTTTCTATTAATTAAACATACTGCACAAATTATTTCCTATGTTATATGTATCTCTAAAGAGAAATGCAATAGCTGACCAAAATGTTACCTTTCCTTTAATTAAAGACAGAAACACTGGTTTATTCAATTAATACATTGTCAAAATTAATTTTTTTTAATACATGTTCCCGCTTTGTTTGGTATTTCTCAAGCTTTTAGATCTTTCTAGAATTATGTTCAAAATAATACTTAGCATAGAGAAAAACACTAAATATTTCATGGTATAATTAAATCTTATTAATGTAATTGTCTGTAGAGTTCATATTAAAAATTTACAAGAACCCTTTGCCGTTTCATTAGAAATTATATTTTCTTATGAATTTCCATAAATGTTTGGAGCTTATTCAAGCTTAACTGTGGGAAGCATAGGAAGTTTTCTCATTATTTGATGTGGAATCTAAGTTTCTTCACTCATACTTTTAGCTCAGTCAGAGACATTTTGTCATGGAATTAGTACTCATGTAATTAAGGTACAAAAGATTAAGTATTTATTTTATCATTTGTGGATCTAGTTGGTAACATTTAATATCTTCTAACTTCTAACATTACCTTTTTTGTTTTCCATGAGTAGGCTTTTTTTAAGGATACTGAATATCTCATTTTTCTGCGTCTGTGCTGCATGCACAGGATGTACAGAACTACAGGCAATTTTAACTTTAAGACAAATCATTCTATTGAGCCAAAATGTTTTATAACCTGAGCAATTCCACACAAGTCCATTCTACTCCTTACTTGTAACACCACACTTTATGGTAGGCTGTGAATACAGAGGAATACAGTGTGTTGTTACCATTCATAACAACTCTTGCTTTCCCTACTAAGTATAATGGAAAACTCCCTTTTCTATCTTAAGCCCCCTGCCCCAGGTGTTCCTTCTGCTGCAGTCAGAATCAATATTTCAGGCCTCCTCTGAAGACTGACATGTCTATAGCCGCAGAGACTCCATCCTCACGACTCCTTGTCTTAAAAAACTTCATCTTGTCAGTTTGAAAAAACCCACCTCAGCTCCCTTTAAGCAGCAGGAACTGAACACGTTTCTGTCACTCTCTAATTTCCAAGACCTTTTAAATAAAATTGAAATCCTTATGAAGTTCTCCTGAATCCATCAAATATTCATGGGAATGGTTTTGTTTATTGGCATTCCACATTAGAATATCGGGCTGATAAAATTCATGCAGCCATTCATCTTTCTAGTGGCTCCACATCTGAGCAGACTTCGACTCAGCCACTACTACCATTAAAATCAGCTTTTTCACTCGAACTTGCTTTCATTTAAGCCACTGCTAACGTAGGAAAGGAGCTCATTTAGTGATGCTTTTTCACCTTTATGTTAACTCTGAATGCATCATTAGCAGGAAGATGTTGACTAATTTGGAGGGAGTTTAGAGAAAAGCTACAAAAGCGGTTAGCAGGTCAGCAATGCAAGCACTGTGTGGAAAGACACAATGAGCTATCAATGTCTAGACTGGCTGGGAAATCATGATTAGAAGTTTTTAAAGCATATAAATGTAGATAGTGGAAGAATTCAGTTTGCTAAAATTATATGAAGGGCTGACAGAGGTTATGTAGGGACAAAGTAGAAAAATCCCTCTTTAGGTGTTTATGGTGGCAAGCCAGGGTTGAACAAGACACCAAAGTGCTGGGAGACAGATCAGAGGATCTCAGGAGCTTTTGCCTAGTGCACAAATAGGTGTTTTAGTGGTTAAACAGGAAAAATGACTCCAAAAAGCTAGAGAAAGAGAATAGATAAAAAAAGGGGAAGAATTACTACTTATTTGTGGCAACATTTTTTCTGGCAGGACATATATTGAGCTGCGGGAGTCTCCCTTCCGACCTGCTGAGGGCGTTTAGCACACGGGGCTTTTGAAATCAAAAAATGGCAATATGAAATAGGGAACAATCTGGCATTTCCAAAGACTTTTCACCCAAATCTCCACAGTAAGGCAGCCCTAATAGTAACTGCCACCACCCGACAGCACTACTCCAACATTACTCCATCACAGAGACTCTGGGTGGTCTGAGATAGTATTCACTTGCAATTTGTTGCCTATTTTATTTTGATTTGACTCACAGCAGTGCAAGTCAGGTACTCTGAATTTGCAATTTTAGTATCACTGCAGAGGGATGCATGTCACACAGGCTTTGTGTTGTACACACTTTCCCTCCTCTGTCCTCCATCCTCACAAAGGGCTGGTTATAAACTCGGGCCAACATCATGTGTTAGAATCCCATAGAGGAGCTACTTTGCACAGTCACAAAATACTATTTAATTTGTGAATAGACTGCATGAACACTGGATGATGGAGTTTATAAAAGAAATGAAGTTGGGAAGAATTCAAATGAAATATCTTCTTCGGAGAGTAAACTCATTTGTATTCGAAAACGCAATTACAGAGTGGCCTCAGGAAACTCAGTGCTGTTTCTGGTCAGCAGCACTGGCAATATCTTTGCAGAGATCATGGATAGCTTTAATTTCCAAAGAAGAAACTCACTGAGAGGAACATAAAACACAACAATGTAAAGGTAAACATTTCATAAGCTAGCTGACAACTACACTAGAAATATTAAACAAGCTTAGAAAGTGTTACGGAGTTTGCCTACAAATCGTAAAGTGGTTGGAGAGAAAAATGTTAGCTGACTGCATCCCAGGATCCAGTGATTAGGAACTGAATGAGACCTAAAGACCATACATTTCAGTAATCTGTCTCTGTCAGTGGGGAAATGTCTGAAAAAAAATAATGGAGCTCTTTCCCTAAACTCAGGATACGAAGATACAAAACGCAATCCAGCTCACTAATATCTGAAATATAAATGTTTAAATTTCCTTCCAGCTTCTTTGGCAGCTACTAACTATGCCTCTGGATACCTTGGATGTCCATAGGATTATCCACTCCCTTTGAAAATCCATGTCCTGTGGCAAGTTTAACCTATAGGTAAGGCTATAACGTAAGCACCACTCCTGCACAAGGACTAAGTTCTGGTTTGACCCCAAATAGGGATGTACTTTAAACAGTCTTAGTCGTTTGCTTATAACTAAAATTCGGTGTAATCTTACACAACCTCTCACAAGAGTGAGAGGCAAAACTTCTGACAATATAAATATCCCATCCCTTGAAATGTTCAAGGCCAGGTTGGACGGGCTTTGAGCAACGTGGTCTAGTGGAAGGTGCCCCTGCCCATGGCAGGGGGTTGGAATAAGATAGTCTTTAAGGTCTCTTCCAACCCAAACTACTCTGTGATTCTTTGATAACAGAAAGAAAACAACTGAAACAACTCCAAAAGTCAGAGGAGAAAAGAAATTTTGTGGTGCTGTATTTACAGCCTTAGAAGTATAAACCCATAAGCTGTTGCTTCATGGGAAGGAGTAAAGCAGGGAGAGCTTAGTGCCCTGACTAAAAAGTAGATCAAGAGAGGAAATTATATGACTTACTCACAGCAGCTGTTCACACAACAAGTGTTGCCCAGATTTGTGTTTGGCTGCAGTTTTCCTTTGTCATGGCAAAGGAAAAATGTTGTTGATTGGGGCTTGATCCAGACATCCCAGACCAAAACCGGGCAACTTCACCCAGACAATGTTTAAAAAGTAATAAATTGAGGCAACTTTGTCCACTCCAGTGTTTTCTATGTGTCTGCCTGTAGTGTATTTGTGGTTTTTTTCTGGAACCATTGCCCATTGTATTCCTAAGGAAAATTTCCATAATACAGTGTATTTTGCAGCAAATCCACAATACACACCACTCTTCCAATGGGTATTGCCAGTGACATTTGCTCCAAAGGCCAAAGCTTCCCTTATTAAACAGCAGAAAGGAGCACATACTTCCAAGGGAGTGATGTGTGCAGGGTAGAGAGCAGAATGTAATATCCTCTCCTGCAAGCTGGGTTGCCTCTTGCTATGAGGTGGCAACCTCGAGATTGTTTGTTGTGCTTAAAAGACTGGTGAAGCATGAGTTTAGCTGGAGGGAAATGCTGATGCGAAGGATACTCCAGGAGAAAAATGATGGGTAGAAAAAGTAATTTATCTTGCTCTTCCATCCTAATAGTTGGAATGTGAAAAAAAACCCCAAACCGACACCACCCACGAGCCACCTGAAAATCCTCCAGAAGACCAGACATCAGAACAAAACAGAAGAAAAGTGAAAATGTAAGAGGGAAAGACCTACTAAATAGCAGAATGTAGCTTCTTGTGTTTGAAATATTAAGAATAGCAAAAATAGAAAAAATTCAGGACTATTTTTTTATTTTGTTAAAATGTTGTTGATATTTTATAGCAATGTTCTCATGAAAAATCTCCTTGCTATATATGGTCTTAATGTAAGATATTTTTTTCCTAATTTTTTTTAATTAATTTGAAAAAACTACACTTTAGAGTCAAATTAGTCCCTAATATGGTGTGTCTATAAAAGACTTCAGTATTTTATAGAAAATGTCTGGTAAAGAGATTTAAAAACAATTACTGAAAATCGGGGTGTGTCCCTTCACTGCAACAGTTTGGTGAAATATAAAGAATGAACAAGTTATGCCAAACGTAAAAAACATTAATTCACTTTTAAAAGCCTGAAATATTCACTTATAAAAGTGAAAAGATAAGACATATTTATTCTTTCCAGTGCTTAAATCTTTCTGCATTCAGCAACGCACATTACCATAATTTGTTTTTATATAAAAGTGCAATATAAGCGTGTTCCTGCAAGCAAATTTAAACACACATATTAAAATCTCCTTGAAATTTCTTGGCTGAGAATCAACAGAAATATATTGCAAACATTTGATACACGCCTTGTCATGGGGAGAGCCCTTTTGTTCTATTGTAACACTTTTCTCCTTTTTACTGGAAAATAAGTATTTCTTCTTATCTCCACTTCCCTCCCCTGAAAGGAATGTGGCCAGGGGAGGGGCTTTCTACTTTTCACCTGATGAACAATAGAGGATCCTGTGTCTTATCTTCCCTCCCCACCAAGGCATGTGGCCAGGGGAGGAGTTTTTTCTCTTTTCTACTGGGCAAACAACGGAGGATTGTTTTTCTTATTTTCCCTTCCCCGCAAGGCATGTGACTAGGGGAGGGGTCTGAGGGCCAGGGCGGGCTGAGTGACAGCCAATGGCATGTGAAGACGTGCCCACAAGGCATGTGACATGGAAGGGGCCTCAGGAGGGGAGGTTTGTGGACCTTCTGGAATGAGGATGCCTTGTTTTCACCTCTGATTTCTACTGCTGCCATTTTGCCCAGGACCACGTGGACCTTTGACTCCTCATCTCAGCACAGCTTTTCCCCTGCTGACTGCTGGATCTCCCTTCAGCCCCTTGGACGCTTCAGGAAAGGATTGTTGGCTGTTACTCCACTGGTTTGCCTACCCTGAACCCTATTCTCCTGCCCCTGGAATTCTGGAGGTACCCTGGTTTTTCCCTTGAACTAGGTACCACCCTTGTGCTTGTTTATTTTCCCACTTGTCTACAGTTGTCATTGTTCCATTGTTGGGGTTTTTTTTTATACTGTTGTTTTTGTTATTCAAACATATTTTTTTTTCCTTACTCCCAGTAAAGTTCTTATTTCTCTCCATATACATATTATTCAAATATTTCTAAATTTAATTTATACTTCATCTTAGTTGACCCAGGACACACATGTAAAAGATCTGTCTAGAATGAGTGAATCTCAAAGTAGCATCGTCTGTGTCAGATTCGCTCCTCTCCTCATCCCGATCCCTTGTTTGCCTTTCAGATAACACCAGCAATGAGCAATTTCACAGCCCCAATTAGCAAATTTACTGACAGCTCGAGCTAAGAGGGAGAATGCAACATTATTCTCTTTCTCTTAGCTGACTTTTTAAACTTGTAAGTGCTGGTATCTAAACACGCCCTGTACCTTCCTATAGCACTTAAGAAACAAGACATTCAAAACTTTGTTTCATCTTTACATCCAAAGTGCTTTATAGGGGATCATGGCATCCCCTACTGGCATGGATCCAGGTGTCCAAAAGTAATAACACCATTCACAGGAAGGGAAAGAGAAAAAAAACTTTATTTTTGCAGAAACAGAGGGAGATTTAGATTTTGTCAACTTGCTGGGCACCGCTTGTGCTAAGCTTTTAGTGGGAAATCTTTATTTCAGTGCTCTGTTTGGATTAGATCATGTGCCTGTGAAATGGGGGAAGATGGGAGGAGCTGGATGCTGCTATACCTATGACATTGGAATTGTCTGGCATAGCTCATATTATTATAATATTATTGCAATATTAAACACTATGATGCTATAAGTGGGTATATTTTTCTTCCAGGAAAGATGGTTTTATTTATTTATTTAATAATTTTCATCTGTGAGGATGGTGAGGCACTGCTCCATCCCTGGAAGTGTTCAAGGTCAGGTTGGATGAGTCTGGTCTAGTGGAAGGTGTCCCTGCCCATGGCAGGGGTGTTGTAACTGGATGATCTTTAAGATCACTTTCAACACCGGCCACTCCATAATTCTATGATTTAGGTGCTCCAGTATTAATACCAATATAAAAGTCTCAGTAATAGGAGATTAACTTTTTCAAAGTTAACTGCCATATGATTTAGGTACAGAATGACTAAGATTTAAGATGAAAAATCCTCCTAAAAGCCAAACATGCAAAATCCCTTCTTCAGTTATCATGCCTTTCCCTGAAATGGTGGTCACTTGAAGGAAGAGCATCTGACCTCCAGGACCAGGTCTTCCAGAAATTTTCAATCCTGAGTGTGACTGCTCCCAAAGTAACTTCTCTAAAGAACTTTTCTTAAGTACTTAGTGCATCATCATTATTATTAATAAGGATATTTTGACTTTTGGCCAGCCTAAAACAAACTATATCAATGAACCCAACTGATGCTTGAAACTAAATATAGTTCACATTAAATTTTAAAGCTTTGAATTACATGAAGAGCTTCACAAGTTCTAGTTCAATCGACAGTAATTTCAATTTGCCTTCAGCTACTGTGTCTCTGTGTTATTTTTCCTTGTTGGTGTGGGAGATAACAAATGTGTGAATGACATTTCAGTCTGGTAATTGGGCCATTTATAGTTCCTTGTTAGTTCCTGCTGGATGAGGGCTATGGTGCTGATTTTACATAAGGATCAAGCACCTCATTAAAAGCCCAGCATTGAAAGCATGCCTGCAATGCCTGACTGTGAGACAAGTGTTGCCATGTAATACATGAAAAATAAGTGACTTGGTGCTAGCCATTTTCGTTAAAATATGGCACTTTTGACAACTAAAGCAATCACTTAATCTTTTTCTATATTGACCTCTCCGTTATGGAAGGCTCTGTTAGTTTGAGTGGTGTTGCCTCCTTCTCTGGACTGTTTTTGCAGCAGCTGACCCAGGATGAATGGCCTCGTGCTCCTCACAGTTTGCTGGGAACAAGTTTGGTGCAAGGGCCCAGGAGATGGTGACAGTTCCACTGTGCAAAGCCCCAGCTGTATTCAGCTTAGCTGGGTCTGCACCTTGACACAGAGATTGCACAGGGCATTGTCTCTCTGGGGAGGTTTTAGCCACTCCTATCGTAATCCCAACATGCAGACACATGGTGGGATTCTTGGCATTGACCTGTGCAGGTCCAGGAGTTCACAGATTCACAGATTCACAGAATATTATGAGTTGGAAGGGACCCACAAGGATCATCTAGTCCAACTCACCATCTAACACCCGTACAGAGACCGAGAGCACATCCCAGAACAGTAAACACAAACCAAGTTCCCTCACAGTCTTGCAGGCCACTCCGAGCCGGAAGGGACCCACAGGATCATCCAGCCCTACACCACCCAGCTAGAGTTGGACTCAATGATCCTTGCGGGTCCCTTCTGACACAGCATATTCTACGATTATTCCTCTTTATGTGTCATCTGCCTCCAGAAGTAGGTAAGGCAGGACAGAGAACTGCAGTCCTGTTTTTCTCCCCTCACTTTTTGCACAATTTTCACCCCAAGGGCTGTGGAGAAGCTCTGAATGTCTCTTTAGAGTGATATTCTTACTGTCTGTCTGTGGCAGTGTGTGAGGGTTGGAGGATTCCTGGCATAGGTGGTGTGAATGAATTATAAATGGTTGTATGAAGAACAATTCGTCTCAGTAAAGGGGAAAAAACACCAGGCCCGAAAAGATGTTTTCAGACACAAAACATTTACTAGGGACACATAATAGTTAAGATTCTTCCAGCTATGTTAAGTGGTTTAATAGAAGGTGGTACCTCCCACCCAACGCCTTTCTCTTACATTGTAAAGCCGTCCCAGCTATTACAATGTTGTTATCAGAGCAGAAAAATCGCCATCATTAGCAGAAAAATTTTAGCAGCATCTATTGACCTGCAAACCATTCCCTGATACCACCATTCATGATATTTTTTTTTAGTTGGATATATAAAAACAAGAAGCTCACATTACAAGTGTTGGTTTTGTAGAAAAAGTCATTTCCCCACCTCTGTCCACTGAAGGTTTGTGACACTGCTTTTTGTTTGGTTTTTGTCTGCACTGTTTCACTGCAGAGGCTGCTGGAAGTTTTCGGTAGCAAAATGTGAGGAATTCAGTGAACATGTGGGAGAAAAAGCCTGTCTAGACTTGTCGAGATTGTCACTTAGGAAAAAGCCTATGAGAAATACATTTAGCACTGTGCTAGCAGTGACTTGGAACCTTTTTATTATTAAATTCATGGTGTTCACAGTGCTCAAAAGGGAGTGCAAAATGTACCTCACTTTCTAATGGGTTTTGGAATCAGAAAAATATGTAAATGCTTTAAGATCTTTCCAGTGATGTTGTCATCATCCTTCTGCGTTATATTTTTGCTTTGAACTAGAAGATTTCTTTCACGATGAATGGGATGCTTAAAGGGAAGGCTTCTATTGCCTCTTTTATTGATTATTAATGAAATCACAGTGCTTTAAGTCTGTGAAAGCTGCAGCCCTAAAATAAGGCTTGGCAGTGATAATTGCATCTCTTAAAACATTAATATAACAAAAAAAGGAGCTTTTCTAAAATATTTTATGATTTGTGAGAACCGTATAATAATTGTTGCCTGATTTGCTGGAAATTTGGAGAAGTATTTGAAGCTTTTTAAGAGAATCCAGCATATTTCATATTTTCTGAATTTACAGGCGTTGGGTCAGGAAGAGTAGCTGGAAAAAACCCAAAGATAATGATGAAAAACGTGACAAAACTGAAGACTCTTAATAGAATAATAATATAGAAATCCATTGCCTGGCTTAGTACCTAAGAAAGCAGAGAGCAAGTGTTTATAAAGATATCACACATGTTTTTACTGAATTTCAAATACTGGTGATGTGCCAAATAGCTACTACATTTGCCACATGGAATGCAAAAGCATTCAGAAGAAATCTATGCCTAGATTGTGAAAGCTCAGCAGGACACAGCCCTAGAAGTTCCTATGTCAACTCATGAGAGCAACCACACCACTGCACTGGAGCAGGTATTAAAGGTATAAAATGATTTCATGTACAGATATGGGAACTATGCTTGATATACTAAACCATTTCAAGTAAACCGTTTTAGAAATGGTCAAAGCTGCATTTTCAATTAAATCTTGTCAGATCAATAAAAATAGTGAAAACAATTATTCAAGAGCTCTTGGAGGAAGTGTTTTGGAACAGCCCAATAGGTTAAAATTCAAAATTTTAGACTGCAAATGACATAACATTGTTTTTAACATTTATAAGGCTGAACTGTCCCCTCTTCTCTAGTTGTGTAATCCTACCTCAAGCGTGTGGTAGAGAATTTGATGATGTTTTGTCTCCCTCCCAGGAAGGCAGTGGTACTGTTTAAGACTTCGACTTGATGATCCTTTTGGGTCCTTTCCAACTTGGAATATTCTGTGAAAGTCTGTGCATTCAGGGATGTTTGGGCAAGAACTGGGAGGGAACCGACCACGCTCCTGGTTTGTGCTCATCCGGCATCTCCACATACACACCACGAGACACCACCTTTGCCAGGTACTGGCTGATGAAAACTCTCATTCCTTTTATTTTTTGTCACTTGCACAGTGTTTCCATGGAATTGCCGTGCCAGCAGGATCAGGTCATCCCTAGTTAATATGCTGCTACACGCGGAGTTGGGGTATAATTTTTCCTGAGCCTGATGACTGCGCGTCCTTTGTCCGAGCAAAAAGTACTGAGCATTGTTAAAGTCTCCATTTTATTCTTTCATGCAGGACATTTCTTGAGCTACACCTTTAAGTGTCTGAGGGTTTGAAAAGGAGCCGAAATGCTGTTTCAGGTCAGTTCATTCTTATTTGAACAAAGGCAGACTTCCAGCTCTAAGCATGTCTTCTTAAATTCAGTTCTCACAAAGGCTTTGCATGGAGTCATCACCAAAGCAGGTATTGTCTCTTTTTAAGTATCTTTATAAGGATATTTCTTTTTATTTTTGGCAAGGAAATTGCTTAAGAATTGCCAGATAATGATTGCCTAAAGAATATCAATGGTTTTCAGATTTTTGACTCTGTAGTCAGTTGAAGTGAGATCAAAAAAGACACAAAAATATAATTTTTCAGGGCTACCATTTTAAAAAGTTTTGTAATTTTGATTGCAGGAAAAAACCAAACACCTGAAAATAGACACATAAGAAGAACATATCATTTGGGGGCTGTTAAGAAATGTGAGTTTTCACCTTTAAGCAGGCAGATGCATTTGCAGTAAGAAAGTTTTTCTGCAAAACATTTCTCAGCAGTAAATGTCCTTAGCATTTGAGGAATTATGAGTTTAAAATGCTTATAAGAAGAATTAATTTTATTTAAATATTTCAAGCCCACAGAAGGGCTTCTAGAAATGAGATTTTTTTTTTCCTGCAAATGTGAAGAGGAAAGAGCCGTGGATGTGCCAGTTTGGGGGTTTGCTGTTCTCCTGGTGTTGGAGCAGGAAGGGCACCTGGTGGTCACGCCATGGGGGGTGAGAAGACACTGAGATAAGAACAGGGTAGATGAGGAGCTGCAAAAGAACATCTGCTTTGTATGGCACAGATAAGACTCCCAGAGTCTGATTTTTCATGATGCACAATGAAATAATGAAGTCTGTGAATCAGAGACTGCCCCCACTATGCAACTTTGCATCTGCTCTTCTCTGAGAGAGCAACATCATCATTAACATGCTTGGGCAGGAGCTCAGCATATCTCACACATTTAGATTTTACACTCGTGAGGATATTAAGCAAGGGATTTGTATTTTGTTGGGTTTGGAGGGG
>WEKX01012064.1:9676-31459 GCA_013390025.1 Pitta sordida
AGACCTAACTTGTTGATTCTTTATAAGGTTCGGAGGTGCAAGTTTAAACGTGAAATCTTTTGTTGGGCCTCTCTGCTAGAGGGAAACAAAGGCTATCATTCATTTTCTGGCATTGCCTGACTCACCCGTGGCTGGGATTTTTTTTAAGAAACTTTCAGCAGAAACCAGAAAACTTACCTGAAAAACAAAGGGGTGTGCATTTGAAATAGAATGTAAAATCTGCAGTGGATGCCTTGGTTCAGAGTGTAGTTATGGGAACTGATCATCTACACAGAGTAGACCACCAGCTGCCACAAATATGATGCTGTACTGAGAGAACAGGGTGATAACCCTTTAGGGACCTAACTTTGCACTGAATTCACTAGGAATTAATGTCCCTACCATCTTCTGAACTCTTGGCATTTTTCATTACAAACAGCTTATGTAACATGAGGGATTGGGGTGGCTCCTATCTGAGCAAGACAGGAAGTTCTGTGGAAGTTCTGACATTGGTAACATGAGGGAGATCGCTAAAATTAGTACCAAGTGTACCAATAAGCAGTTCCATGGAATTACCGTGACAAACCTGTATGCAACAAACCCCTCATCCATCTTCTCCACTGATACAGGGAAAGCTCCAGTTGTGGGTTGATGTCTTCCCCAAAAGCTTAGGAGCACCAGGCCCTCCGTTCAACATCACTCCACGAAAAGCCAAGAAGTGAGTGCTCCTATATACTCCATACCATCTGGCAGCCTTGACAATGGGAACTCAATTCTCTTTCCCCAAACATCTCTCTTAGGTATGTCTTGCGGGTGATTGTTTGGAACACCAAAGATGTCATTCTGGATGAAAAGAGCATTACAGGGGAAGAAATGAGTGACATTTATGTGAAAGGGTACGTACACTATATCATGTAATGCATACTTACAAATGAATAACATTCAGAATATCCTGGGAATACCTCAGCCATGGATTAAAAGATTATTTGGTTCAGCCAAATCAAATGCTCACCCCAGAGAAGCACAGAAGTATTATTTAATAAAGTATGACCAGTTAATTGTAGTGAAAGATCCAAAATTGCATCTCTTTAGATAGGCAGCAACTGAAAAGGTAGTGAGTTAGCTTTGGTGCTGCATAACCTGGATTTTTAATTTTTACGTTCTCTCTGATGTAAAAAATTCAATAGAAATCAAAGAAATATACTACTATACTACTAGGCTATTGATCTAATTTCTCCTAAAAAAAAGAACTTGGCAACTCACTGCTTATGCAGCACTGGTCTTAGCAGATCAAAAATTCAGTTCACATGTTCCTGTTTACCATGCCAAATTGGAACCAAACTGAGAAAGTGCATGAAAAACTGTCCAGCCCTCTGTGAGCAGCTATTGCAGCTTGTTTGCAACCCTTTAATGACACAGTTAAAGGACAAACAAACACCAGTGTAGTCTCACTGCAAACACCAGACACGTCTCTCCGTATTTTCAGGTGGATGCCTGGTAATGAAGAAAACAAGCAGAAAACTGATGTTCACTACCGGTCATTGGATGGTGAAGGGAATTTTAACTGGAGATTTGTTTTTCCTTTTGACTACCTCCCAGCAGAACAACTCTGTGTAGTTTCCAAAAAGGTATGTATTTCTAAAGATTTCAGTTCTTAGAATATAGATTGTAATTAGTCTGATAGTTTTATACCTACATATTGAAAGGGACAGTTTGGTTCTGCATTTTTTTTCTCAAACTGCTATTGGGAACAGATTCAGTTTTGCCTTTGGCCAGGAACAACACACTGGCAACAACAGTTTTAGCCTTTTAGCAAGGGTAAGGTTAAATCCTTAATACCCCCACCAACCCCAGAATTCACAAGTACACTAACAGACCACAGCTTTGAATTTTTGTAAGTAATTTTTAAAGATACTTTGGCTTTGCTTTTTATAATTTTTAGGAGCATTTTTGGAGTCTTGACAAGACTGAATTCAGAATCCCACCCAGACTGATCATTCAAATATGGGATAATGACAAATTCTCCTTGGATGACTATCTGGGTAAGACTTTTAATAAAATAATGACTGTTGCCTTGAAGAAAAATATAAAAATTAATGATTTTCAATTATTGCATAGGGATTGTGTTTACAGAGTGAGAAATTGAGCATGCAGATACACTCCTGCAATCCCACACAGCACAGGCTTACTTGTGCTCGTGAATCAATGAGTGAATATTCACTCAGTGAAGGTCTACTCATGGGTAAACCAAGATACTTTTCATTCAGAAAAGCCCTCTAACAAACTGCATGAAATTATAATGTGCATGAAAATTTACTTTGTTTCTTTCTTTATATAAAATTACTTAAACGAGGCTTCTTCAGTTCTAACTAAGAGTGTTGACATAACACTGTAATTTCAATTTAAGCAATCTGCTTTCTCAGTGTTATTAATCCCTACCTTTTCTAGACGTACTGCTCTGCAGAAGATTCTCTGCCTTGTATTAAGACAGCTCTAAAGTCTTTTGCTTACATACAAACCATATAGGTCTCAAAATGTGAAAAAGGTTGATATGTGACTGTGATTAAAACTAGCTAAACCATGCATTTAACTATCAGGAATTACGTATTACATTGCTGGTTTGGCGTGTGTGTGGAAAAATCCTCTATTAAAAATCAAGTGATCTTGCAATAAAGAAGGGGGAGGCAAGCTTACTAAATCCAGTTTATCAACACAGCAAGATGGACTTAAACAGACCCTTCTGTGTCCCACTTCCCTGCCTCACAACATCCTTAGACAAACAAGACTGTAATGTGTCTATTGATTGTATTTCCTGTGTAACATATTCAGAGATAGAAAAGGTTGATGTTGAACCACTATGCTGTATGGTTGGTTGTATTATGCCATGTTTATTTTTTTTATCCATCTCCTAGGCTTTGTAGAACTTGATTTACATAAAACAATCATTCCAGCAAAAGTTCCAGAGAAGTGTAATATAGACATGATTCCAGAATACAAGGCAGACAGTTCTCAGAAGGCTCCCAGGACTGCCTCCCTCTTTGAACAGAAATCCATGAAAGGATGGTGGCCATGTTATGTTGAAAAGGATGGATCCCGTATTTTAGCGGTATGATTATTACTTCTCTAAAAAGTACTTAAAACATGCTCACCTTACTTTTCAAATTACAAAAAATTTCTGTAAAGAATCTCCCATTTATCTGCTACTTTCAGTGGATAACCCGAGGAGGGGTAAGTAGAACAATGAATGCACAAGTTCAGGAATTTGGTCCAGCAACAACTTTTTATTTTTAAACGTGAGCTTAGTACTTGATTGATTTGATTTGGTTTTAACTCTGTTCGACTTGGAAGACTGTGGTGCCAGGTTGCGTCCTGTTACCTCATCAAAGCAGCCAATAAACTTGCTAACTGAATGAATGCATAGCCTCAAGCAGCTCCAGGGGAGGGTCAGTTTGGACATCGGGAAGAATTTCTTTACAGAAAGGGTTGTTAAATATTGCAGTAGGGAGGTGGTGGAGTCACCATCCCTCGAGGTCTTCAAGGCATGGTGGGAACATGGCACTTAGAACACGATCTAGTTGACAAGGTGATGGTTGGTCAAAGGTTGGACTTGATGAACTTAGAGATCTTTTCCAGCCTCAAAGATTGTGTGGTTTTGTAATTTCTCACATTATTTCTCAAGAGAGACCTGAGACACTGTAAATCCATTAAAGGCTACAGAGAAATGTTTAAATCCAAAGGATTTTTGTACAGAGCATATAAAACTTCTGTACTTAGAACCCAGACTAGCTGTGTGATTATGAATGCAATCAGAAGACTTAAAGAATTTTAACCTGTTTTATGAAGAACATAAATGCTTATTTATTGTTTGTAGAATATTGAGCTTTTCAAGTGTGCCCACTTCATCTTTCTAATGATTTTGCCTTTAAACTGTATTACTGGAATTTAATAAATGAGGAGAAATATTCAGAAACATCTACCAGCCACAGTAATATGAAAACTTAGATGCTTGGTCATTTGGAAAATATTCAGTCCTTGGGTTGTTCTTGAAAGAAAAAAATAGCTGTTTTTTTGTTTTGCTAAATTGGAAAACAAATATATAGCTTAAGACAGAACTATAAGTGAATTAGTAGAACAATTTTATATACAGTAATTTGGTTTTTTCCATGCGTCATTCCCTGATACTGTGTTGTGACACTGTTATACCCAAAGTCAGTGTATTTTGATAAGGAAATGGGAAACATACAGATGCACACAATGAGCTGATCCCAAACTACACTACAGAAGTATCAAGCAAGTCCCATTATTGGTGTTTCAATAAGATCCTTATGCTGCCTTTTTTCTGAAGGGTAAAGTTGAAATGACATTGGAAGTTGTCAATGAAAAAGAAGCTGAGGAAAGGCCAGCTGGTAAAGGAAGAGATGAACCCAACATGAACCCTAAACTAGATCTACCAAAGTAAGATACTTTTCTCCCACTAACTTTAGAAGTGTCCAGTATCTATCTACTATGATGTTCTTGACAAAATCTGCATGGACTAACTATTAGACATCAGTTATCCTTTGCAAAACTTCATTTATAAAAGCCAGTCTTGTTTCCTTCTGCAAGCATTAGAATAAAATGCAAGGTGGTTTCAGTATTAATGGCACATGTTTACTCCAGCTCCTATCTTGGCATTACAAAACTGTCTCTTTTCTTCAACCTCCAAACAGAGTATTTTAATTTCTGTTTTAATGCTTAAGTATTTCCTGTTTTTATAGTACATATAAATAATATTTGTTTCTTTCAAAATGCAGCCGACCAGATACTTCCTTCCTCTGGTTTACAAATCCTTGCAAGACAATGAAATTTATTGTGTGGCGCAGGTTTAAGTGGCTCTTTATAGGCCTTATCATCTTGCTGATTCTGCTGTTGTTTGTAGCTGTGCTCCTCTATTCACTGCCGGTAAGAATTATTAAATGTTTGTTCTTCAGCTGTGTTTTGAAGACAGGATGCATCAACAGGATAGACTTCTGTCTGAGTGAGAAGTGTATCAACTCTGTTTTGCCATCCTATAGCTATAAAAACGTTCAACTAATTTTTGTTGAGAAACATTTACAATTTAGGTTAAGACTAACCAATTAACTAAAATAAAGCAAGTGGGTGCTTTAGAGGAGTTAATAACCTACACAATTAGTTAATAGCTGGTCTGGAGTCTGGATTTCAATCTGAAAAAAAATTACTCCTGTTTCCTGTATTTTAACTGAAATTACCACACCCTAAATACACTTAAATCCATTTTAATATCCTAAATGTCTTTTTCAAAATCATATTGAAGTGTTTTGTGTACATCTTTTTACCTCTCTTGTTTCTTCCCTCCTCCCTCAACAGAATTATTTGTCAATGAAGATCGTGAAACCAATTTAAAGAAGAGTTTTTTACCTCATCTTTTTAAATAGTATTGAGTTTTCACCTCAGGCTGTGGACCAAAATCAGCAAGGCTCCTCCATTCTTTGTACCTGCTTGTCTTTAGAACTGTAAAATAGATAATTACGACTTTCAATAAGGTTAGCTAGGGTTCAAGAAGTCATGAAAGGTGTGTTTTAAAAAACCTAAAGAATAACACCCCCCCTTATGCTTCATGTGCATTTTTTTACTTCAGTGGTATCTACACATGATAAAGTTCCGACTACTTCGCTTTTAAACTGGATTTTTCATGAAAGTCACTCAGGAGGCTGCCTGCTATTGCTAGCTCTGTTTTTTAATGGATACTCCCTTTTGAGAATTCCTTTCGTTTCCTTGCATTTTAACATAAAGAAAAACAATCACTACATATAATTATATGTACCAAAGAAACCTCACAGTGTGATCAAGGGGTCAGGCATTGTTTATAGAAAAGTTTTCAGCATCATGGTGCTTAAAAATGTTAGTTAACTGTAGCACTGTAGGTTTGACAACACTATATGTCTATCTTTACAATGTCTGCATGTGCATAGAAATAAATGCTATACTGGTGTGTACTGTAATTTACACATTTTAAATAAACTTATCTACAAGTAAAATGCAAGTTTCCAGTTTCCATCGATTACAAAACTTCAGTGTATTAGGAATTGTGTAGTGTCTGTCAGAGGATCTGGTACCACAGACCTGGAATCTAATGTAGTCTACTGTGCAGTAAAAAATAAGAAAATACTTCTGCACAAAGTTCTAATTTTTTAATTAATTAGGAGATTAATAAAGATTCAAAATCTGTTTTATGGTTTCATTGTACTCCTTGTATTTAGAGATTATCTTGAGTCAAAACACAAGAGTATACACACCCAGATTCAACTCTTGTTTGAAATCTGATCTCCACACTGGAAGTACGTAGTCCATTTTGCCTCGGCCTCCTCTCTCAAGGCAGAGGTAAATATAACCTGCACTGAAAATCAGGTTATCGTCTGGAATTCCACCTTACTCTTACAGAGCACTGAAGCAGAAACATCTCTGAACATTCTCTGCCCCTTGAAATGTTGGAAATCTGCAACAGAACCTGAAATCAACATTTTCTATGATTGTCACACTCTTGACTGGATAAAGACTTGAACTGTCTTTAAAAAGATGCCAAAAAATAACTGCAAGAATTAATTATTCTTGGAAAACCTCTGCCATTGTATTTTATGACACACTTAGCACTTCCTTATATCACTGTACTGTAAAATAAACATATTAGGCAAAGTAAGTAAATTATACTGACCTTATTCTGTTGAAGAAGCTAAAGTTATTACATTAAATAATTTCCAGAATGTGAAGTCCCATTGGCTAAAGGGGAGCAAGCAACAGTAATCCTGTCAAAAAACATAACACCTTGCTTCTTTTTCGGTTGCTCAGAAACTCTCAAGCACCTTGACCAATGAATAAGAGCTGATCTGGAACTAATCACCATCCTGATGGATTGCCCCTCCACTAATGATGAAATAGCACTCTAGAAATAACCAGCAATTGCCTGGACTAATGTTTGATCATCCACCATTAAAATCTGTCTCGATCAATGCCATACATCTGACAAATGGTAAAAATCACAGCAACCTTATTTTCACTCAAGACAAGAAAGTGTGTTCCTTGTAAGGATTGTAATTAGAGAGCATTTAACTTCAAAGAGCAGTAGAGCAGAGATCCAAGCAAACATGTTCACAGTGCATTTGAAGAGTGGCAGGTACTGCCCTTCTGAGTTGAGTTCACCCTCTTCCAGATGCCATTTTGTCCAAGCATGCACAGGCTTGAGTGTTTCACTACAATTAGGCAGTGCTATTAAAAACACAACTGAAAATCTGAGAATCCGTTCTGTCTGCTGGCCTGCTTCAGTAACAGACAAAAGACAATACGTGTACAAAAGCAAGAAAATGTGATCATTCGTATTTACATACAATGCTAGTCAAATCTGTAATCCCTAGCAAAGCTGCTGTGTATGACTCCAACATGCAACAGGTTTTTGCCTAGTTCAAACAGTCACCAAAGATTTAGCCCTGTGTGGGAAAAGCTTTGTGCTGCTCTTGCTGTGCACTGACAAGTAAGATGTTCACTTTGGCCAGGTCAGCTCTGAACTGCTCCAGTTACCAGCAACAGGCAAAGGGCCTGTGAGGCCACAGAAGAGAGGGCAGAATGTAGATGTGTCTTGTATCACTCTTCCTTATTACAGGAAATTACTTAACCCCAGGAATTCCTCCTCCTGTGAGTTTGCTTTGCTAGCCAGCTGGAACAGGCAGGAAAGGGCTAAAGCTAAACTGAAAGTGCTTTTAACAACAAAACCAAAAAGGATAACTGGCAGCAGTGTGTCAGAGTCCTACTGCCTCTGCCATCACGTAGGTTTGAACAGCAGCAGCTGTGCTCTTTGATGAACTCAGATATCTTCCCATCGTTTGTGTGCTGTAGTCACCCCAAACCCTGACTGCTGGCGTGGGCTACTGTCATGTACTTTGCCAAAAAGAATCCTCATGTAACTCAAGAAGAAAAATTTGCACCTATACCAGCTCAGTGTAAAATAAAGAGACAGGAAACTCACCCACACTTAGAAGCTGTTCTTGCATTTCTTTCAACAACCACAAGATGACATCCCAATTCTCATCTTCCAGTACTTCCAGTACAAAGGCCTTCCAGTATTTATGTTTTATTCCTACCCTAAACACATCTCACACATCGAGATGAAAAGCAAGATTTATTTATTAGGGGAAAATGATCCCATCAAGTCCATTGTTTCTAGGTGTATTTGAAAAACACAGCTTTAAGCACCTTTGGGACTTACTGGATACAAAGAAAGCCACTCTAAACCTGGTCCCTACTGACTTTAATGCTGTTGTATCCACTCCATGCCCTTAGATCCCTGAGTATCTATCTAGCAACTTGAAAGCAGTGCCAAAGAGTGAAATTACGTTATTTTGTGCTGAGTCTTGTGTCAATGCTAGCTCTGCTAGTAAATACCACACACCTTGTTACAGAGTGCTTGCTCAGAGTTGCATGTGCCATGTAAACAGACAGGGACCTGAATTAGAAAGACAGTTCTTTATCAGAAAACTAGCAAGCTTTTTAAAAATCCATATGCAATAAACAAATGGAAATACACATTATGTCTGTTGAGTCTGACCATGCTTTGACCACAAAGTTAACCTTTGAAAAAGTTTGTCTCCCTTGTAACCTTTACTGTGGCTAAGAGACTAAATCCATTGACAAATGCAAGATGCAGAACAGTGCAGAGAGAAAAAACATTCTTCCCCGAAACCTCAAAAAAATCTCTGAATGCATTATAAGTCCTTATGAAAGAATCCAAGGCCATTCTGTTCCTTTCCCAGACCTACAAGGTGTCAGAACTTGCAGCAAAAAGCACTGGAGCATTGAGAACACAGCAGGAGTTACACAGGTAACACCCTGGATGGAGCAGTGGGACTGCCAGCCACCTCAGAGGAGCACAGAAGAGAGAGGTGCTTGCTGAATTCCTTTCGGGGAGCTACCTAAAGGTGGTCAGTGAGAGACAATGAGCCTGCAGCATGTCTTACAGGAGCCTCATGGCATGCCTTACACCACACAGCTCAGGGCTGCAGCAGGGTGCCAGCCTCCACCAAGGACCTGAAACCAAACCACTTCCCCTGCATTCATCCCTGCAACAGTGCTCCTACCACAGCAGCAGTGCTAGAAAGCACCCCCAGCACAGTGTACCAGTAACAGCCTGGCACACTCAGCCGGCAGCAGATTTTGGTTTAAACCTTTCAGGCAGAGAAAGGAACTGAACGTGCACTTCCAGTCTCCTGTGTAATTCCTGTCACTGTTAAGCAAACATGGTAGAACAAAAGACAACACAATCACCACCATCATGTTAAAAAGTGTAGGCAGCCAGTACTGCACTACCTGCCGGCCCAGGCCTGCTGAGACACTGAAGCTTTTGGTCATGATGCAGATTCAGTACCAAGCTGCTCTGCTGTAAGAGGACACACATACTTCCAGAAAGGAAAAGATGCAGAACCAGGAGTGACCGGTTTATACAAACCTTAAGTGCTGTTAGGCAGTAATGGAACAGTTACAGATTTGTATGTAAGCACCTGGACTCCTGGCAGTACATCTTCATACAGCTGTGTCTCTGTTGGGTCTGTCGCTGACAGTAGCTCAATAGGAAACAGCAATTAGGAAAATTAATTAAGTTAGAGCTTTCATCAAACAGGAAACAATTAATAAACCCAGAATATGTTACAGTATTCCATCAATCATAATCTTCTTATGTTCTAACTTTGTATTTGATTTTGATACAGGTCTCAAAAAAGGCACGTTATAAATTAATAAAAATTGAAATGTGAAAAATGAAAATAAGCAAGAGCAAGCAGGTAGGATAAGGCTTCCTGTACAAGCAAAGCTTGAGACATCAGCACTAGCCTGGAAAGTGATAGGACAACAAGAAAATAACAGGTATCTAAAATAAGCTACTGACATGCAGAAAAAAAGACCCCATAGCTCTAAAGAGTTATGAGATAGGCATGTTTATTAGCAGCGCTGCAAAGAAAGGGGAATAAATCCTTATCAGACTTGCTTACCTACTACTCTACTGGCAGTGCCTTAAATGTTATAGAGTTATACATATTCAGCAGGTGAATTACATATGCCTAAGTGTTCATTACTAGACATTAGTTTTTGTGTAATAGGCGGTGTTCAGGTCAATCAGTTCCAGAAACTCATGAACATAAACCCCGCTGGTCTCTCCCTGAACCCTACCTAGTTTTTGCCTGGGGGTCCTTTCTGGAAGGTCATGGTTGACCATTACTTCTGGTGGTTGAGGTGATTATATCAGCCGATTCCCAACATCCTGCTAGCAATCTTTGGTTTATGGGTGCAGATTCTTTGCTAATTGGTGTAATTTAGTACAGTGAGGAGTGTCCCCTCCTCACATGTAGGAGACCAGGGTTCAATTCCTGCCAGGGAGGCAGTGGTGCTGTTTAAGAGTTGGACCCAATGATCCTTGTGAGTCCCTTCCTACTCGGGATATTCTGTGAAAATCTGTGAAGTATAGAGTCAACCCCAATCCCATTGTTCCATCAGCTTCTTTTTTTCACAACTCACTGCAGAGAGGTAAAGCACATAAATCAGTGTCTTTCTTCAGGAACTGTTTTAAAACTACACGCATGTACATATGAAGACTCTTTCCTCCTCAGTCCTTCAAAGTGTAAGTGAAAAAATTTATAAAAAGGTAAAGGAGATATTTTAGTGCAGATTTTAGGTGACTGTTGGAACACATTGGCAGAGAATATTATTTGATTTAATTGGAAAAACAAAAGGCTATAATACCTCCCTGCATTTACATATTAGGACAAGATTACAAAGTAAACTTGCTCTTATATTTCATCACATTCCATGCTCTCTGGAATCCCCAGAATGGTATTCCACACTCAGATACCACTGTGCAACTGGGAGCAGGCTTATGTGCTCACAGCTGTGAAAGATGTAATTCTATGTTGAATTCCCAGGTTTCTAGCCATAAGTCTATACTGCTTGCTATTTGGCTTATCAGATAAAACACCAGCTTCAGAGTCACCGTTCCAGTTGGGCCATGGCTTCGCTAATACATTGGCACTGGTGGCATTAATAACTTTAGATATTTATTCCGACTACCGAGAGCACTACCATGCTCTTGAATAACAAAATCAGGCTTAGAAGAAAAGGAAACACCACTAACCCCTTCCTAGAACCTGTCTGATTTTTTTTTTTTAGCGTGGGACTATTCTCTGATTTGCTTTAGACCATAGTACTACAGTGTGTTGAAAGAAATCACAGGTTACGGCCTTGAGAAGAATATCTTAAGCTGATGTAGTCATTAAACAAAGTATTCTCAAACTGAGTTGTCAGCAAGTTCCTTTGCCCCAGGCCTGTGATGCAGGACTGCAGGCAGGCTCAGGGAGACAAGAATACGTCAACAGCACAGGAATGACCTTCAGAAGAATTTATTTGCTCACAGGAGGACAAATAGAATATGGAAAATAAAATATAAAAATAAATAACAGAAAACTTAGTCACCAGTTCACATACGTACTTGACAAAGATGAGCACTGCAAAGAGGAGAACTTAAAGCACAAAAGCATCCTTAAGATACCCAAGACTTACTCTAAATATAAAATATGCATATTAACATGTGCTATAAGAATGAAAGTTCCATTTGGCCACAAATTTGACATCGCTGTCTTGGGGAAAAGTATCAAGCTTCTACAGCAAACTTCCAGATTTCTTAACACTCCTTTCCCTGTTTTCAAGGGGAGAAATGCTGCAGAAGTATTTTGTGTATGAATATACTCCTGGATACATGAAGTCTTTAACTGTCGTAGTTAACAAATGTTTTGTTCACATCAATCTGACTGAGAACTGACAGCACAGTTAGTCAGCACCTTCACTTCAGCCTACGGCTTTACTTCTCCTGTGCAGGAAACACACACCAGCCTCCAAAGGGAACTCCAGGCTTTGGCAGCTCTGGGGCTCCAGTGATGAGCTTCTGCTCGAGGTCTCTGATACTCCCTGGCCTGGCACAGGAGATTGAATTTCCAAAGCTAAAGAGTTCCCATTTTGGATTAAGAGACAGTCAAACTCGTAAAACCAATCCTACCCATATCAGCTCAGTCAAAATATACACATTCTTCCACATAATCCACCTGCCTTCATGAAAAGTCAGGAGTATATTTGTATTGTATACACATATATATATACACATACATGCATATTATAAATTTCTATTATATTTGTATTATATACATATGTATTATGTATTTGTATTATATATATATATGCAGTATATTTGTATAACTGCTGCTGTTAGAATATTAAGGGGGAAAAAAAACCCAAACCCAAGAAGACAAACCACAACAAACAAAAACAGAAACAAGTATTTATGCAAGAAAGACAGGAACCAGAACACCTAGTGAGACTTTTTCTGGTGTTCCCATATAAGGGTTCTGTTACTGGGGACCTATTCCAGATTTTTGTTGTATCTTGCCTTAAAATATCCTGAAACAAAATGAGATGGTCCCACTGTGCTGTAAGCTTAAACACAGGCACAAAAGGTAGAAGCAATGATTTCTGAGGAAGGATTTACTTTTACTTCAATTGCACAAATATATCTGGGTCTGTTTTTAAATAGCAATAAAATGTCTCCACTCATCTTGCTCTGATCCGTGCCAACTTAAATCCTGCCAATCCTGCATCAGAATAGTGAAACAAACTTCTGTCCCTCCCCAAACATCCACCATTCACATTAAATAAAACACATAACAATGGAGGGAAAATAGACCTGAAAAGAGCTTATTTCCAAATGTAAAGGTCTAACCTGAGGATAGCTATTTTCATGCAGATCTGAATTCTTCTTGCTCATATACATGTACCAAGAATTATCTGTTCAGTTAACATTCTTCCCTTATGCGATTAGCAGGGAGGATCAAATTAAAGGAAAATGGAATGGAAATCCCCCAAAGCAATGAAAGGGAACCATACCTCCCCTGCTCCAGACTAGCAAAAGTCTCTTAAAATGAACATATGCACTTTGGGCAATAAGGAGGGAAGAAAATGAGTTGAAACCCCAAGTCCTTTGTCTAGCCCAGCAAAAGCCATGCCAGCCTGCCGTGTCATAGGAGAGTTCTGTTTTTAGCATCAGTTTAGCGACTCATCTGCTCTTTGTCCCTTTTGGAACACATGGGAAAACACCTTCAATTCATCCAGTCTCCTGATCGGTCTCACCTTTGCAAAGCTCAGGCAGTACAGATGCTGTTGCACCACTGAAACACCTTCCCACAGCAATTGTTCAGCATGTGGCCACCTGTTCTGTAAAACTTCGACTCTATTATACATATCCATTGCAGCATGTCACTACTGGCTCAAAAGCTGAGTTTCCAGTTTGCAAACTGGAAATACCAAATTTCACCAATTTTTTTCATCTAATAATAATAACGAAAAAAATACTGTGAAAATTTGGCATGAAAGCCGTTAAAAGGAGGTAAAGAAAAAAAATCCATTACCAGTGTGTGAAAACACTTACTGGTTTTGCCTTTCCAACGAAAATCTGCAGAAAGCAGCTGGAATTACCTGTGGTAACCACAGTGACATCTAAACTGGGCAGAGGAACTTACAAGCTCAGTCCAAGGTTGGACCTGTGACAAGCTCTCAGGCCAGGCCATAACAGATCCTCATCCCTCTATCTGCAGGAGATGAACATCACCTAACTGAAATATTAAGCTCAATGAAATTATGTTTTCTCTTTATGCATAAGGAAGTAATTAAATTAAATCTCTCTACTGATGGTTTCAATCAAATAAGGTCCTCCAAGCCTGGCACAGAGCAGAAGCTGCTCCTAGTATTTCCAGGATTAAGGTATTTTAAATTACATTATTTATTTACAATTTTTCAGTGGTGTGTATTTAAAAGATCTGACTCTCACCAACACTCAAAAAGATTAAACAAGATAATGTAATTTTAATCAGAAAATCATCTAGATCTTACAAGAATGAGATGAAGCACTGGAGAGAATATCACGAACTTGTCTACTCCAACATCCTTTACTAGTCCAGTCATAAGACTGTAGTGAAAAGCCATATGGAATTAGCTGGCAGGTACAACACCATAGCATGAAAACATGATGTGAAAGCCAAGTGCTAACATGGAGGCACCAGCACCAGAGTCCTTGGTGAGCTATAGTCTTATTGAGTCAGCATTTTTCACATGAGCTATTTGTAAATGTCTTTTGTCTTTGCCTGTATTCAATAAGCAAGAGAATGAGTAACAGGGAAGAAATCAATAGAAAAGGAGGCACAGATTAACAGTATATTGAATGGCATATGAGCCAACAAGAAGATATATAAGGAAAAACACTAATAATTTATGTTACTGGAGAATAAAAAATAACAGGAAAAAACCATCAAAACCCACCAAAACAACCAACCAACCACTGGAAAGCAGTGATTTGATGAGAATAACAGTATTCAGTAAATATGGCTGCTTCTGTGGACTGCTATCACAGAATCATAGAACAGTTTGTGTTGGAAGAGACCTGTAAAGGTCCAATCTCCTCCTCTGAGCAAGGACATCTTCAAATGGATCAGGTTGCTCAGAGGTTTGTTCAGCCTGGCCTTGAAGGATTCCAAAGATGGGGCATCTCTGGGCAACATGTTCCAGTGACTCACCACCCTTACAGTAAAGGATTTCTTCCTAATATCCAATCTAACTCTACCCTCTTTCAGTTTAAAGCCATCTCTTTGTCCTGTCACTACATGTCCTTGGAAAAAGTCCCTCTCCAGATTTCTTGCAGGCCCCCTTACATACTGGAAGGCACTGTAAGGTCTCCCTGAAGTCTTCTCTTCTCCTGTCCGAACAACCCCAACACTCTCAGCCTTTCCTCATAGGAGAGGTGTTCCAGCCATTTGATCATTTTTGTGGCCTTTCTCTGGGTTTGCCCCAGAAGGTCCATCAAAGGACTCTTCCTCAAAATTCTTCTTTTCTGGAAATCTGTAATAGTTATCCATGACTAATTAAACGGGAAAGATCACAGCTCACATGGTTTCTCACAAATGCAACACTACTTTGACAGAGTTACACCAAGAGATAAATACACTGCCTCCTTCTTTATGTACAATATATTTCTCATTGCAAAGCAGATGTATCCACAGATATCTCAGCCTATCTTCTCAGTTACCACTTCTGTTGTGGTATTGTATAATCTGTTACGTATTAACAATATCTCACAGTCAAAAATAAAACCCCCATACCTAAAATTTTGCTTGTGTTTCTTAGTTCTTTCAGGTAAGTACATCTCTCTGCAATATTTATATCGGACAAAGCAAAGGAGAAAATACAAAACAAGATGGTATGTTTCAAACAAAACTCAATTCTAAACTCATTTGTCTTAACTTAAAACTCATTAAAATCAGTTGTCATAAGACATAGAATCACTAAGCAGGTCAAAGAAGGATGTAGAGTTTGGGGAGGATTTGAGGGATAGGAAGAGTTTGACTAACAACGAACATTAATCTGTGATATTAGAGAAGAACATTCATAAACAAAGGTGCCTGTACGTTACCTGGGAAAATAAAATGATATTAGAATTTATAAAAGGCACTGATTTCTTCTTCTTTTTTTTCCCTGCATATTTCACAGAACAAAATTTCTAACTATACATACAACTAGGCCAAAAACAGTCTTAGGAGGACATAATTATTCCTAAGGAAGTTAAGAGAGTACATAGTCAGGGTTAGGAGAATACAAGATCCCATATGGCTCCTGACCAGATTCCCTCATGACCATGGCTTGGCCTCAGCACTCAGCTCAAATGCAACTCTTTAGCTACACAGTACTCTGACAATCTCCAGAGCCTCCACTTCCCAACAGTCTTCAAACCACAATTCTCTTGTGTGAAATGCAGAGAATAACGATAGCATGATGCACACCTGCTGACTGCAGAGTTACGTGGCTAAATTTAATCAGCATTTCCTCCAAATATGTCAAACAATCCTATGCTTTTATTGTG
Organism: Pitta sordida; assembly: GCA_013390025.1. NCBI lineage: Eukaryota > Metazoa > Chordata > Aves > Passeriformes > Pittidae > Pitta > Pitta sordida. The sequence continues at coordinate 25,644 of WEKX01012064.1, forward strand.
TAAATCATCTATGGAAAGTTACCTGGAGATATTATATTTACCACATTTCCCTCATAAAACAAGCAAGGTTGCGTCAAACTACCTGCTTCAGTTCACTTACCTACAGAAATTCTTCCTTCACATCTCTGCCCTCTGACATGAAGGTNATGTTACCTGGGAAAATAAAATGAAATTAGCATTTATAAAAGGCACTACTGATTTCCTCTTCTTTTTTTTCCTGCATATTTCACAGAACAAAATTTCTAACTATACATACAACTAGGCCAAAAACAGTCTTAGGAGGACATAATTATTCCTAAGGAAGTTAAGAGAGTATATAGTCCGGGTTAGGAGAATACAAGATCCCATATGGCTCCTGACCAGATTCCCTCATGACCATGGCTTGGCCTCAGCACTCAGCTCAAATGCAACTCTTTAGCTACACAGTACTCTGACAATCTCCAGAGCCTCCACTTCCCAACAGTCTTCAAACCACAATTCTCTTGTGTGAAATGCAGAGAATAACGATAGCATGATGCACACCTGCTGACTGCAGAGTTACGTGGCTAAATTTAATCAGCATTTCCTCCAAATATGTCAAACAATCCTATGCTTTTATTGTGTAAATCATCTATGGAAAGTTACCTGGAGATATTATATTTACCACATTTCCCTCATAAAACAAGCAAGGTTGCGTCAAACTACCTGCTTCAGTTCACTTACCTACAGAAATTCTTCCTTCACATCTCTGCCCTCTGACATGAAGGTTCACCTTGGCAATAAAGACAGAATATGCTAAGTCCATACTCCTATGTACAGTAGGGTCTCCTATAACGCAGACCCATGGGCTTAATTGAGATGCATGTGGCCCGAGTTCCACGTTGAATGGCGGCTGTGCCTCCACTGCCGCTGCCTCCACCACCACCACCTGTGCTGCCCCCACTGCTGCNCGTGCCACCTCCGCTGCCGCTGTGGCCGCTGCCCCCACCACCACCACCTGTCCTGCCCCCACTTCTGCCCACCCCACCACCGCTGCCCATGCTGCTGTCCGTGCCGCCGCCGCAGGTTGCACAAGTGCAATTACGAAACGGGTCTCCTACATCGCTAAAAAATCATGCCGCTAAAATCTGAAGCTGCAATATGGAGGGCACGAAGTGCAAGAGGGCCGACTGTAATATCTTTCAAAAGTTATAAACATATGAATTGTAAACTTATATTATTCAGAAAATACTTTAACACAACCCAAACCCAGCGAAATTTTAGAACCATGTACGTTTATGATGGATTAACTTATCTCTTGGAAAACATTTGCAACAGAAGAACTAAACTATTTTTGTTAGTTCTATGTTCATCTATTGAGTTTGGAAAGGAAATTTTTATCAATCCAGAATTCTGCCTCTGAAAAGGCCTGAAGTGACTCTCAGGATCCACTGGATTTTGTCCTGAGTTTAAACCACTGGAAGACTCACCCAATACCAATCTAGATATCTACTCCATCTAGGACCCTAGTCTTTTTGGTCTGGAAGAACGGATCACTGGACCCATTTTTATCAGTGAGGTGTTCTCTTATCACCCATCTACCTCAAGATAAAAGCCTTGCTGTTTAAAATGTAATCAGCATTCTTGTTTGAGCTGAGCCTGCACACAGTAAAGAGGTCTAAAGGTCTAAACTCTAATTAGCACCAAAAGCAGTTTTATACTTACAACTACTTATTACAGCACAGAAGCAAGTACTCATCTCTGAAGATGAATGTTCAGACTGGATTCATCACCTTCTACCTCCCTTCAGTAAAATTTGTCTGCAGCCTCGCTTCTGAGCATGTCACGCAGAGCTCATGATGCAAAGACTCATCTGCTAATTTTATTCCTTCAAGACAAACATTATCTATGATTTCTGTTCCACAGTATCCACCCTGCACTCTCTGGAACTTGGAAAGCTAACAGTAATTTCATTTTGCCATGAAAGGAAAGCATCATTTTTGGATTGTGTTAAGCACTTCACTAAAAGGTAATGGCAGGCTTGATCTTGCTACCAGTGGAAATGGGTAAGATCCTCCTAGAAAGTATCAATAAATTATTTGATATGTGTATTTTAAAACCATATTTCCAGACTATAAAAGCCCTCTGTCTAATTAAATATATTGTTCTTTAAAATTCCATTATATGCATTTCAAGGGAAAGAATTTCACTGCAGCAAATACACTACTAAAATGCTTGTGAGGTACAAATATCTCATCCCCAGTTCTTTCAGAAACTGTAAACAAGTAATTAGCCCTTCTGAACTCCGGAGTCTGTAGCCTGTAGTTAATGTGATGTTACTAATGCATTTATAAACATCAGGCTCCAAAGCCGACACTGAGATATTCCATCAAAATTTAGATCTCTCATTAACTTCACCACCCTGACCAACATGCTGTCACTGGCAAAGTGTTTGACAGTTTACATTACCTGCAGACATGAGTTCATGTCAATTCAATTAAGAAAGATTAATTCCAGAACTGACAATGCATAAATATTTTTAAATTACACCTGGTCTTGTTGGCAGTGCTTACTCCGACACTGACTTTAGAAGAGAGAACATGTCTTTAGCCTCCTGGGCAGAAAGGAAAATTTGAAGGAAGGTGAAAGAAAGAATTTATTATGAATTCAGTATTCCAGCATACTGTTCAATCTATCTTTGGTAATTCTTCCCCTCCGCCTCCACCCCCTGAAATAATTAAACAAGCTTATCTCTCACTGTCAGTTACAGAATGGAAGGAAACAGGAAAGATTCGATCCAAGAGGCACTGCCACAAAATTGTCAGTGACATCTTTATGACAATCATTTGCTGACTGGTTTAGGTCTAATTTGTGTACCTTATTACTTTGGAAGGCATTCAGATACCATGGTGATAGACACCACATGAGAATGTAGATAGATAACATTTGACATTTATCTTCATGAACAAAGATCTGGGTAACTCCCCACTGATTGCACTTCACTTCTGATGTGTGAAGATAAATGTCACAACAGACTAAGCCATCTTGCATTCTGGTGAAACACTCTTACTCTTGGCTCTGATGTGAAAAAATATCTAGCTTCAGTGCATGTGAACAGGCTTAATTAGGTAAGCATCAAGCACACGGTGATAAAATTATATCCTCATTGTTATCAAACAGGTCAGGAGCCAAAGTAGCTGGATTTATTAAATTCTGGTCCAAGGTTTAATCTACTAGAAGAAACTTTCTCTGAGATGTCAATGTTACGTTTGGACAGCCATTGCCTGAAAACAGCACTTTAAAAAGCAAAAACTCTCTACTGCTGTAGTCAAATCAATGCCATATCCAAATAAATAAACCATTGAGAAAGCATGTGCTCCCAACACGAGAATCACAAGTATCCTGCTTTAGGGATAAGAGATTTCTCTGTGTACTAAATTACACTGGACTCCGCAGATCTACCAACTTCAGTGATATAAATATTGATTGATGCTAAACAAGACAGATAGCCTTAGTGAAATAGGAGTGGGAATCTGCCCTAACACAAACTGGAAGCACAACAGGGAGCATCCAGACAGCAATGGGAAATGCAGGGAGAGGTAACACACTTCTGCATTTTTTAATCTGGCGGCTCATCCCAGGAACTACTTTTTCTGTCCTGTTGAATAAGCTTGGTATTAGTGTTAAATGCGACAGAAGTAGTCATGGAATAGGCATTCTGACATTTGATATTTGACATGACTTTTCTAATTTTTCTGCAACCACAGAGAAAAAGCTTTACAGAGTGCCTTACAAGGTGCCTCAAACTCATCAAATTTGAGTACTTCTGTACTAGACAACACGAGGCAGCACAAAAACCAGACAGCATAAAAACCAGCAGGAAAAAAACAAATACAGAAAGTAACGTCTCCAAATCCCTTCTAGGACACAGATTTGAGTAGATATTGAAAGATTGAACCAGTTCAGTGGTTTATTTTGGTTTCCTAAGAAACAAAGTCTTATTTTGCTGTACTGTTTGTCCAACCCTCTCTCATCAGTGCTTTCCTAGTAAGTTTTAAAGATGCTGGCCAGGCTCTATCTCACACACATGAGGCTTCTAGATGATCAGCAACATATACAAGAATTCGGGATGGATCCAACAAAAGGTGTAAGCACTTCAATATTGGACAGCAGGCAGACTTTTTGTTAGGTGCCTCCATTCCCTTTGAAGTAGATGACACAAAATCAAAGCCAATATAGTCAGAACTTAGAGCAACCCACACCTGGACAACAGAGAGGCACTCAGAGCTGGTGTGTCTGAAACTCACCCTCTGCATGGCTTAGCTTTCCCCTTAGCCTTCCTTATGCGTAGCAAATGACACCAAGAGTGATATTTAACCCATTCCCTATGGAATTTTAGCCCTCAAAAACTGTTGTTCATTTTATGCAATGATTATCTTCTGTAAAGGTGGCACTCTCTTTGTTGTGATGATTTGTTTGGGCTTTAATATTTTCTTTTGTTTTCAAATCTTGGATTGTATTTGTGAGAGTATTGATTGTTTACTAGTACTGTCATCATAAGGTATAAAAACAATACATTTCCAGATTCTGTCACTATCTTATGGGGGAACTCTAACTTCGAGTTGGAACTTCAATTTTTTTCAAAGGCTGATGGTTTTTAGGATGCTCCAGGAGAAACAGAATGTTTCAGAGTCTAAACATTTTTCAGATCATTTTGGCATTAGAAGTCCAAAAAGAAATGCCAAAACACGAATGAAAAAAAATCTCCATGTCTCTTCGTGTATTCAACCTCATCACCACCCTTCCAAAACCTAACACAACTTGGGGAGGGGGCATATCAAAGACCAGTCCATATAGGGGACTTCTGTATCAATCAGAGATGCTTAGGGTGTCTGGAAAACAAAATACATACACACATATGACAGTTCTTACTTCCCCAATCAAGCTTTACTATAATGTACTATGTCTGACCTGGTCACTGCACACATCAAAGCTATTTTCGCCAGGCTGTGTTATCCCATCTGACAAAGGCACCCACCTGTGGGTTTCCTGCTTATGATGAACACAGACTTGGCCTTTTGAGCACTGAAATTCATTAATCTTAGCAAAGCAGATAGAACTACAGGTGAATACAATTTCTTAGAAGGTCCTTCATTTGAGCAAGATTTAATTCATTTGTATTCTTAATTCCAGAAGTGCACAAAAGCANGAGTTTTTTTATTTTAATGAGATTTTTTTTTCCTCACTTTTTTTTTTAAGCCAGCTTTTTTAAAGCCGAGCACCTCCAGTGGAAGGACTATAAGTTTGGGATCCAATGGACAAACTGCCGAGGCGCAACCTGGACTTAGTAATAAATTCGAAAAAAACCCAAATATGGTAATAGATAGTGTGGCAAGTCATTAGAAATATGTAGCTATATTAGGGGAGAAAAAAACTTTAAAAACTTAAAAAACACCACTGTGATCCTAGGAACAACTGTAATTCTGTGGAAACAATATTTCCATGTGGAGTGGGAGAAGTCATAAACTGCACGGAAGCTATAGAGGGCAATGCTTCAGCTGCATGGAAGTTATTAGACCAGGAGGCAAACTGCAGGAAAACAGGTGACATTTCCTGTGAGAATTTTTAGTTCAGACACCTATTAAATAATTTGTATTCTTTTATCTAATCTCCTGGTTTAACTGAACAATTACTTCTCAATCAACAGTAAATGAAGTTGAATTTCAAACCCCTCTGAATAACCAATTTGCAAACTAACTGTTGCTATTTTCTCGCATACCAGCACTGGAGGAGATGTGTTTCAGATTGACCAAAATTTTGATGATACACTGATTAAATCTTTTGGCTTAATTTTTGTT